>CP139503.1:284055205-284110213 GCA_021014915.2 Artemisia tridentata subsp. tridentata
CAAAGTACATGAAGTCATTGAGCTCATCTAACTTGCCCAATACTTATCATATTTCTTTCTCATTGACGCGACCATTAAACAAAATTGAGCATTGCCCTCCCATTTACGTAGATGGTCATCTATATCTAAGAGCTCACCAAAAAATGTATGAGCTAAAGGTTTTGTAGATGCCGACACCGCTACCGTCTTATCCTTGAATTTCTCTAGAAAACTAACCATTTGTCTTGCAACACCAAAATCCTCATGACCGGGAACTCTATCTAAATCACGCTCATAACTAGTATCAATACCTTCATACTTAAAAAATATGTCCTTCAACTCCACGACCCTTTTCAACATTTCATAGGTGGAATGCCACCTAGTTGGACAATCTCCACACAAAAACTTATCCGATTCAACCATTTCTTCTTTCATGCAATCTTTGAACTTTTTAATCCTTTGGGTTGAATGTCTAATATATCTAACCGCTTTTTGGATACATTCAAGATGATAATTTTCATGAGTTAAACCATCTTTCACAATTAGGTTAATTATATGTGCCATACACCTAACGTGGAAATGTGTACCATCTTTATACTTATTCTCTAGCTTAGACAACACATATGTTATTGCCTTGTCATTAGTGGATGCATTATCAAGAGTCATAGTCATGACATTTTTTATACCCCAACCTCTAATGCATTCCATCAATTCACTACCAATGTCATCACCCTTATGACTCTCAATGGGTCTAAAATTAATAATTCTCTTATGCATGACCCAATCATCGTCTATGAAATGCCCCGTGACTACCATGTAGTTCACCCGTTGACATGATGAAGTCCATGTATCGGTAGTCAAATGAACGGTATTATTTGGGTTACTCAAGTAAGCATACAACTTTTGTCTTTCATCTAGATAGTAGTTGGCAATATCCTTAGAAAGTTTATGTGGTGAAGGTAACTTAACCTTCCCATTGCAAGCATTAATTAACCTAACAAAAGCCCAATGTTCTACAAGCTTAAATGGTATTTCCGCACAAACAAAAAAGTCAAGCAGGGCTTTTTTTATTTCATTTTCATCATGTTTCCAAACAGAAATGCTAGATTCTCCGCTACCATAATTATTTTTAAATACTAAATTTGGCTGTTTTTTTCTAGCAATAACATCGGGATGTTTGTCACAAATAGAAGCATGTTTCTTAAGTCCGGTCGTACCATTTTTTATTGGATCTGCTTTGATAAGTGTTCCACAATATAAGCACTTTCCACACTTCCGTATAAACCCGTTTTCTTCTTTAACATACATTACTTTAAAGGATTTCCAACACTATGCTCTCTCTTTTCCAACACGTTTTCGTTTAGAACCGGTTGCTTGAGGTGGTTCCACTTCCGCTTCATTTTCATCCTCATCCATGCCTATGTCCACATATTGGGTGTCATCAACAAATGTATCTTCATCCTATAAAAAATTTCAAAAATACAACTGTGAAAACACAATGAGAAGTGATATGGCTTATGACATATTATTAAATTAAAGTAACATCATAGGTTACTGCATTTGCAAGCAAAACACGATTTATAAATGAAAACTTGTATTCCATATAAAATATGTGATCATATCATAAAATGCAATAACATATAAAAAAGAAACTTACTTGAGATGTATAAATGTTTGTTGTTGAAGATGAAGCCATGATGATACTAGATATGATTTATATGAAGCTTCCTATTTATTTTTAATGTTTTTGTGTTTGGGATTTAGGGTTGGAAAACAGTTTTCCGAAAATTGGTGATATGGGAAGAAAGGACCTGTACCGAACTAAAAGGAGGGAATACAGCCGTGAAAAGTTTCCATATTCTATTATGCATGACTAGTAGAGTCTACCCTAATAATTGAGGTACAAATTCGGTTTTCCCGGTACCGAACCTGTACCGAACCGTTTGGTACCGAAACCGAAATCTTCAAATATTCAATACCGATACCGATACCGAATACCATCGGTACCGGTATTCTGTACCGGTTCGGTTTCGGTATTTCAGGATTTTTGCTCATGCCTACTTGCCACCACTGCCACGAGATGGGACACTGGAAGAGGAACTATCCTCTCTATCTCGAGGAGTTGCGAGTGAAAAAGATGAAGGGTGAGACTGGGAAAGCCAGTACTTCAGGTAACTTTTTCATGATTGAATTATTTTCATTAACTCATAAAATAAATTCCTGGGTATACGATACTGGATGTGGTATTCATATTTGCAATACACTATAAGGGTTTAGAGTTGAGAAGAGACTGGCCTATGGAGAGCAATACCTGCACGTGGGCAATGGAGCACATGCAGTTGTTGAAGCCATAGGAATATTTGAATTAGCTTTGCCTTCAGGCTTAGTACTGTATTTGAATAATTGTCATTATGCACCTACAATTGTTAGGGGTGTGGTCTCTTTTTCGTGTTTATTGGATATTGGATTTTAGCATACTATTACAAGCAATAAAATTTCTGTTTCGTTAAATAATGTTTTCTATTTTAGTGTTATTGTTGTGAATGGTGTATTTGAAATTGATATGAATGAATGCAATGATTATAATTCGATGTATAGCATCAATAATAAGATAGTCAAGAATGTCTTGGATTCGTCTTATCTTTGGCATTGTCGGCTTGCTCACATAGGCAAGACTCGCATGCAAAAGCTGCAACGTGATGGGTTTTTGCAAGATATCAATGATGAATCATTTGATAAGTGCGAATCTTGTATATCTGGGAAGATGACAAAGAAACCTTTTAATAATCGTATTGAAAAGGCTGATGATCTACTTGGTTTGATACATTCTGATGTGTGTGGACCACTTAGACATGTGTCAAAGAGAGGTGCTAGCTACTTCTTAACCTTTACTGATGATTTCAGCCGTTATGGATAACATAAACATGAGGTGTTTGAAACATTTAAGGTTTTTAAAGCTGAAGTAGAATTGCAACTTGGAAAGAAGATTAAAGCTCTTCGATCCGACAGAGGTGGTGAATACCTAAGTCAGGAGTTTAAAGATTATCTAGCTGAGAATGGAATTGTCCAGCATCTCACATCTCCATATACTCCACAACAAAATGGTGTATCTGAGAGAAGGAATCGTACATTATTGGATATGGTGCGATCTATGTTTAATCTTACTACTCTTTCTTTATCTTTTTGGGATTATGCCTTGAAATCTGCGATTCGCATATTAAATATGGTTCCGACCAAAAAGGTTGATAAGATACCTTATGAGTTATGGTTTGGGAAAACGCCTAACTTGTCTTATTTAAAGGTCTGGGGTTGCGAGGCGTTTGTTAAACGTGACTCAGCAGATAAACTCCAACAGAGATCTGTAAAGTGTATCTTTGTAGGATACCCAAAGGAAACGATGTGTTACTACTTTTACTACCTACCTGAGAACAAAGTAATTGTTGCTAGGTATGGAGATTTTCTTGAAAAGGATCTCATATCTCAAGAATTCAGTGGGAGGATCTATGATCTGGAAGATAATCAAGAGGATACATTACCTTCTGAAAACACTAGAGAACTTCTTGTGGAACCGGATAGTCTGGGTCCTCCACCTAAAGTGATTCCCATTCGCAGATCCGTAAGGACTGTGAAAGCACCTGAACGTCTATGTCTTATCGTAGAGGTTGAGGAAACTATATTAGGGGACCTTGGAGAGCCTGCTAATTATAGAGCTGCCATGAATGATCTTGAAAAGGATAAATGGCAGATTGCTATGAATGGGGAAATGCAATCCATGAAAGATAATGAAGTCTGGATTGAAGTAGACCTTCCTCCCAATGCCAAGGTAGTTGGGAGTAAGTGGCTCTTCAAGAAGAAAACTAACATGGATGGCAATGTACACACCTATAAGGCCCGTTTGGTAGCTAAAGGCTTTACCCAAACTTATGGCGTTGACTATGAGGAGACCTTTTCTCCTGTAGCTGACATTAGGGCTATTAGGATTCTCATAGCCATAGTTGCACACTATGATTATGAGATTTGGCAAATGGATGTCAAAACCGCCTTCTTAAATGGTCTTCTAGATGAAGACATCTATATGGCGCAGCCTGAGGGGTTTGTGAATCCAGAATTTCCAAACCGTGTATGCAAACTTCAAAGATCCATTTATGGATTGAAGCAAGCATCACGACAATGGAATAAGAGATTTGACAAAGAAATCAAAAGGTTTGGATTTACTTAGAATCTCGATGAGCCATGTGTATATCACAAAGCTAGTGAGAGTGATGTGATTTTCCTAGTCCTATATGTTGATGACATATTAATCATGGGTAAAAACATTCCAAGATTGAATTAGGTGAAAGCCTATCTGGGGAAATATTTTTCCATGAAGGATCTAGGAGAAGCAGCATACATTCTGAGAATCAAGATCTATAGAGATAGATCAAGGCGGTTGATTGGTTTAAGCCAAAGTGCTTACATTGACAAGATATTGAAGAGATTCAATATGCAAAATTCCAAGAAGGGATATTTGCCGATGCAAGAACAACATGGCTTAAGTAGCAAAGCTTGTGCTTCAACACCTGAAGAGGTGGCACGTATAAAGAGAGTCCCTTATGCTTCGGCTGTGGGATCTATAATGTATGCGGTGAGATGTACAAGGCCCGATGTGGCGTTTGCTCAGAACATTACCAGTCGTTATCAGCAGAATCCAGTTGAGCTCCACTGGACTGCTGTTAAACATATTCTCAAGTATTTGAGAGCTACGAGATATATGTTTTTAGTATATGGGGGAAATCCAAATGCAGAACTGTGTGTTACAGGTTACTACGATGCTTCCTGGAAGTGTGATAAAGATGATACGAAGTCTTAGACGAGTTATGTCTTTGTCATCAATGGAGGAGCAGTGGAATGGAAGAGTAAGAAGCAGAGTACTATAGCGATGTCTGCAACAGAAAGCGAGTATATTGCTGCTTCAGAAGCTGCAATGGAAGCCGTCTGGATTAGGAAGTTCATTTCAGGGCTTGGCGTTATGCCCTCAATCGAAAGACCTATAAAGATGTATTGTGACAATTCAGCCGCAATTACATTTGCCAATGAACCTGGAATCATGAAGGGCACCAGACATTTCCCGATTCGATATCACTATGTTAGAGAACAAGTGGAAATAGGCGAAATCGAGTTACTCAAAGTTCACACATATAACAATCTAGCTGATCCGTTAACGAAGGCTTTACCTGGTGGAAAGCTTAATCAACATGCTGAAGGCATAGGACTTCGTTTAGCTAGTAGTTTCATGCCCATCTGTGATTAGTGTTTGGATAATGGGATATTTTTGAACAGTTATTATTTTAATGAAATAAAATACTTGTTATGTTTGATTGTCATTTTCTTAATAATATATCCTATATTTGCATGTTTACATCCTTGAATATATTTTATATATTCTAAATTGTCCGTTGTCGATTAATGATATGGGAATATATTTGCATGTTTATATCCTTGAATATATTTCACATGATATTGAATATAGAACTTATCCCGACTTCATGAGTTTACTTTATGGATCTTGTCATCAAGTAAATCATGTGTATATAGTTATCCTCAGACTTGAGATGCCAGATAACTGTCATGCATGTAGTGCATTTCTGTGATTCAATTTACCGCTATACATAACTGGTAGCTATAAGGATTGTTTTCAGGAGTGTTGCAAAGTGCATGGGTTATGCTCGTAGTCAAGATAGAATTTGTTCCTTCAAATTGTTTGGAGTTTAATACTGCTGGGCCCCTCGTAGGATTGGTAAGATGTATGTGTGGCCACACCCAAGATCTCCCCTGAATATGTTCAGAAGATTTGGTAATCTTGCTCAATCAGAAACAACGAGAAACAGAATGTTTAATAAAGAATGACTTAGATCCATATCTTTATTAATGTAGTATTAGAAACAAAAGGATGAGTATGATGATGAATCATCGAATGGTTTTTCCAGGAGACCACCACCTGAGTTGTACTAGGGGCATTGGCGTGTTGCTAGACGCTAACCAATGTCATTACACTTTTAATAGATTTTCAAGTGGGAGCTGTTAGAGTTTATGAAAAAATATTAAGTCGTGTATGACTAGAATCGAACTCGGGACCGAGGGATTGCACACTTTACGTATGAATGATTAATGAAATAATTAATATATATAAATGTTATGTATTTAATTATTTGAACACGAAATAACGACTAACGGACGTTAAGTAATTAACGGAATTGACTAACGACCGTTAGTGAATAAAGGAACGACCGTTAGTGAATAAAGGAAGGACCCTAAGTGAAATTAGAGGGACAAGAAAGTTCCGGAATTCCCTTGGGAATAAGGGGCCGATCGGTTGGGGGTTTCCATAACCCAATCCAACCCTAACTTGTCCTCTAAGATTGTTTCACTATAAATACAAAGGCAAAGGTTATTAGTTTTTCACCTTGTGCACTATTGCTATAACCCTAAAATTTGTCTTCTTCTTTTCTTTGCTAAATCCGATCGATCCAACTCTTTAGGAGGGGGGATCGACTTTTATTAATTAAACAAAAAGTTTGGTTTAATTCTTGTGTTCTTTACTAGCATCAAACATTAATCGATTATAGTACGTGTGTACAATACTTGGTAATTAACTCACTATAGTTAATACCTCTTGGATTGAGAAACAAAACGGTAAGGGGTTTCTCGTTAATCCTATTGTTTGATTAAGAAGAAGAATTGAAGTTAGATCCTTGTTCTTGCTAGGATCAAAGGTACATATCTTTATTATTCGGTTAAACTCTTTACATGTTAAATATTGATTCTTGCGTCCGCTACGTGCTTTGGTGATATTTTTTTATTTATATGATTGTCATAACAACTGTTATTTGTACTAAAATGCAATACGCTAATAATCTTATTAATAAGTTTCTCCAAACACCTTCAGACCTTCTTGGTAGAACAGGTGATTTCTACTTGATTAAAGTAAAAACATACAGCATCACATTATAAATACAAAGATAATATTGATAGTGTATGAAGTAACAAATTACCTCTTAATTAGTATGGACCGGGTTTAACCCTGTTCTCCAACGTGAAAATGGATTGGACCGGTCTTCACTTGATCTGATCCATGAACTTTGCTGGACTAAAGAGTCCAAAATAAAGTATTTTCAACTGTTATAATGTGTCCCATAGCTCCTCTATTTGAACTGATATATATGGGGTATATGCAACTACAAAAGGATAATGAAATTACAGTAAGACATGTTCAAGTAGTTGAAACTTATATAATAATCAACAGATACTTAGTTTAATGATTTGCAATGCGTATGGACATATGGTTCTAGTCATTGTAAGATAACGTATAATGAAATATGGGGATGAACAGTTAAACATGTGTTTCCAACTATTGAATCCTGTTAAACTTATCCACCTTAGGATATACTGTAATTTTTTCTAAAAAAAGGAAGAGGTTGTTCCTTTAGCAACATCCTTAACGATAAATCTTTCTCATCCACAAAATTGAATCCTTGACCAAACTTAGAAACCCATGGCCCTCCTCATTTTCCTGAACATAAATCACGAAAGTTTCTAATTTTAGTAAGGTTTGATGTATTATAAATTGTACACATTGAAAGAATGTTTTATCCTTTCGCTCGACCTCCATCATCTCAAAAGACACATAGAGGCGAACAATTTTGGTTTTGGTAGCTGGACTGGTTTAAAAACGATCTGATCCAAAAGATCAGTATCTAATTAGACGACCAGACTAGCTACCACCAATTAGTCTATAGTTTGATCAAAGATGGAAGGGCCCCGATGTAGTCAAATTCTTATTTTATGTTTCACATTGGCTGCAATCGTCTCATTGTCAATGGCCCACGATACTGCAATAGGCAAAAGGAGGCCGCATGGTAAGAAAACCTGTAAGGCCTACAACCCTATCGACAAATGTTGGAGGTGTGACCGTCACTGGGCGAAGAACCGTAAAAAACTTGCTCACTGTGCCAAAGGGTTTGGTCACGGGACCTATGGGGGCAAAATGGGGAGAATTTATATCGTGAATGACTCATCAGACACTAATGTGATTGACCCCAAACCAGGCACTCTTCGACATGCAGTTCTCCAACCTGAACCACTTTGGATCACGTTCTCATGTCATATGACAATCAGGCTCAGCCAAGAGCTTATCTTTATGTCTGATAAGACCATTGATGGTCGTGGTTTTGACATTCATGTCGCGGGTGGGGCTGGTTTTATGTTCCAGTTTGTTCATAATATCATTATACATGGTCTTCACATGTATGATATTGTTGAGGGGTCTGGTGGCATGATTCGATCGAAAGACAATCATGTTGGTATAAGAGGAAGAAGTGACGGTGATGCTGTTTCTATCTTTAAATCGTCACAGGTGTGGATTGACCATTGCTCCTTTGCTAGCAGCTATGACGGGCTTATTGACATCGTTGCAGCTTCTACTAACATCACCATTTCAAACTGCCACTTCGTCAAGCACGACAAGGTACATTGTAACTGGTCAAATCGGTTCCCCTCTGAAAATAATAACCTCTACTTAAGAAACTGGTTTGGATCAAAACACTTTTGTCTCGTTACAATAAATATATTAGCAAAGGGGCATTGAAAATACACTTTGCAAGCTTTCAACATTGTTAGCTCATCTGACCCTTTTGTGTTCTGGCGTAAATGATTTGATTTGACCTGGCGTAAATGATTTGATTTGACCCACTGAACCAGTTCTAATCAAAGATAGCCCAAACTGACGCATGCATATTTACAGGCTTTGCTTTTTGGTGCAAGTGATGAGACCCCAGAGGACAAAATAATAAAGGTGACACTTGCTTACAACCACTTTGGAAGAGGATTGACACAGAGGTTACCCGCGGTAAGATTTGGGTTTGTTCACGTGGTAAACAACGACTACACAGAATGGCAATCTTACGCGATTGGAGGTGCTGATGGTGCCACAATCATAAGCCAAGGAAACCGGTTTGTTGCAGCCGATGGTGCATGCAAGGAGATCACAAAGAGAGAGCAAGTACCAGAATCCATATGGCGAAAATGGACATGGAGAAGTGAAGGAGATTTGTTGTTGAATGGAGCGTATTTCCGGCAGTCAGGGAACCCTCATTGGGCTAAAACATATAAGGGTTACCCGTTGATTCCGGCGCTACCAGCAACAGAAGTGCCAAATCTCACAAAAAGTGTTGGTGCCTCACTTGGTTGTAGAGCAGGAGTCGCTTGTTAAGCTTCCGCTAAGTTTGTTAACAGCCATACCCTTTTTGTAAAGAGTAGGAAGGATTGGTAGGCTTTAAGAATGTATAAGTAACACATGTGCAGTTGTCATGTACAGTAACTTTTTAGGAAAGCATTGTTCTTGCTTTTATTATTGCCCCTATTTTTTTTCAGCAACACTATTACACCTTTAATATTTAGATTTATCTTCTTTTTGACTAGAATGTTGATTTATATCAGCAGGAAAGCACTGTTCCTATATAATAAAAATGACAAGGTTGGAGAAACAAAGCAGAGCAACATTTAAGTATATAAACGCCATCTGCCGGATTTCCATAATCCAAATCTGCTACACAGCACGACAATGTCAACATAACATAAAATTTTGATAGAGTAGACCCAAATAAACCTACCAGAATCTTATTTTGGGTAACATTAGAGATTTTAGAGCTACTGGCTAGACAACTACCAGACTATAGAAGCATTTTACTAGAATATGTTCTGAAACCTAATTACTGTCAGATTCGTCATCCAACTGCATAGGGGCAGGTTGTGAGGGGTTCTTGTTGTAGTCACCCATTTGATTCAGATACCTCTTTTTGTCTGCCAGAGCCTTTGCTTCATATGGTGCCTTCTCTTCAGCTGTAAATCAACACAAGATGACAATTTATTATCCATGGAAATTTTCTGTCTATATGTCAGCTCTATGAAGTAGCTAACAAACCTGTCAATTTGTTCCATCGCTCTCCAAGAACCCTCCCAACTTCTGTGAAACCAATCCCGGGGATGTCCTTCTTCACGTTCTGAAAGAAGAATAAAGACATTAACAACTCATCTATGTCATATTACAATTATGTTGCATAAGGTGTACAAATTCTGTTGGCATATACACAAATTTGTGGTAAGCCCAGCAATAACACGCTTATCCAGCAATATTAGCAATTTAGCAAACTAATAATGACAAAATATATAGCGTACAGATCTGGCCCAAAAAACTGCAGGCATAAACATTAACCAGATAATGTTCCCCCTCAAAACCAAATATATATAACCAACCTCTCGTTCAAGCTGTGAGAAGAACATGAAACCGCTCATTGCTCTCTTGGGTGCATTCGGATCCTTCTTCTTCTTCGGCTTCTTTTTATTTGAGGAACCTTCATCAGTATTTTTCTTCTTACTCGAAGAAGTTTTGGCAGTAGTAGCTTCTTTCTTGGATACCTTTTTCTGAATTGTCTGATACATGCATCAACGGTATGACAGCGTAAGAATGGTTCTTACTCGAAAAAATTATACCTTAAAGAAAAGCAACATTTTTTTTGCACATCTATTACCTCTTGTTCACCTCCACTGTCACTGCCATCAGAGTCATCTCCCCCAGAATCATCAGTGGGTGAACCATCATCTTCCTTGTCAGCGACAAAATCCTCGTCCTGTCAGCAACATTTACAAATGGAGATCAGGGGACAGAAAAAGGATGAACAAGAGCAAACAACTAGAGAAACATCCAGTGTTGTGGCATTAACAACCAGTGGGTTATCCTGGGTAATTATATCAAGTATTTACATGGGCCAAGCAGATATTAAACTCTAGTTATGAAGAAAATGGGTCAAATAAGTCAAACAGCCTGTAAGTCTCTCAAAGTGTAGTCAAATGCTTACCTCCCAGATTGTTGCAATTAATAAGTAAATTTTACTACTTCAATAAACAATTTTTACCATCATATTTTAGACCAAAGTAATTATATAATTCAAAAGAAGTTGGACATAAGGTGTTGGCGGGTCAACCAAAAACAGCTTGATCTATATTCTGTGTTAACACCTTATCCAAACCGCCAGCTTTGCCACCACTACACATTAAAAAATATTGAAAATCTAACCTCCTCGTCACTTTCTTCACCAGCTGCATTCCTTATACGCTCGAGATGAGGATCAACAGCATCATCATCCTCATCCCGCAGCACAGCTGCAACACCTTCTGCAGCTTGGAGACCAGCTCCCAGGTTCATAATCTTTAGACCCTTTGAACTGCATTAGGCCATTAATTGTATGGTAAAACATTAGTAGTAACCCATATTGATAACTTAAAGCTAAAAAAGACTTGTACTCACGTAATAAAATCAAACAGGTTATGGTATTCATTTCTCTGAATGTTACGAAAAATATGTTCTTGCTCCGTCTTGAGTCTGATAACAAGATCAAAGTAATGCATGTTTGATCCTCCAGCAGCATGTCTCTCAAATTCCACATAGTCAATCTATATAGTAAATGAATCAATATAAATTCAACTAAATCTTAAAGCTATAGCATGGACCAATTAAAAGAAACATCATACCTCATCATGAAGAATAAGTGTTGGAGGTTTTGGCAGAAAGAAAAAGGTCTTTTCTAACGGATACAACACCCCGTCTTCAGCTTTTAATGAAGACTTGACAGCGTAACCATCCTGACAACTACGGAACTTCCCAGGCCTAGTGGTCTTTGTACCAGATAAGCCACGCAAGATCATTGTGAAGACTTCATGAATAAGACCCTATTGTAAAAAAGAAATTTATATCAGATTTATAAGTGAGAGCCAATGACTATAACTGTATACCTGGTTACCATCATTTAGAAAGAAAGTTGATCATAGAGCTGTGGCTATAGCATGAGACATGTTAGAATCATTACCTTATATGTAGGCTCTAGCTTGTCTTTGTACTTGGTAGCATACAAGTCCGCGTTCATCACCAAAGTGCTCTCCACCACATAATCAGTTTCAAACTGCACCAACATGAAACGATTCAGCACCAGATAGAAGTTTAATGCCAGGCTAAGCATGCGAGAGAACAAATCTAAAAAGCATGGTAGGAATAGTACCTGCATCACAATATGTGGGTACATCGTTTGACCTTTGCGGATAGGAGGGTCCAGGGTAACAACAACAAAGGTATGAGGTTGGTTGGACTGCATAAGCAAAGATGATATCAGATCCATTTTCAGTATGTTTAACTCCCATATGCAAGTAGTGAAAGATCCAATGACCAATGACAAACATAATCAAGAAACTGAAAGAATCAAGTGACGTGTAAATATTTGTTGTTTTGTGCAATGGAAGAAAGAAAATACCTTTGGTAAGACAAAAAAACGAACGATACTGCTGTATTGTATTTTAAAATCAGTGGCTTGCCCTTGAAGTCGCAAAAATGACAGATGAAGCTCAACATTGTATCGTCCCCTACAATAAGTACATGATTTGTCATAAAACATTAATATTCCTTAAAAATCACAAAGAAAACAGCTGCGAACACAAACAAGCAGAAGCCATACCTTGGAGTAAGAATTGTGATGGTGTCAAAAGTGACAACAGCTTCCTCACCTCCACTACCAACATCAGCCATTGACATTATTTTTTCGCGGAAAACCTGGTAAGATGTAATTAGAATATCAGAAAATGTGACCCCTAACTGGAGATATAGCAGTGAGTATTTCAAGGCAGCTTACTTGTGCAGGAGGACGATTTTCATCCCCAACAAACTGAGTGTTAGAAGTTGGAATGTGAAAACTCATTTCCATCAAAGAGTCTTTCTGCATTAACAATAACAAGCCTAAAATATTAACAACTCAACAGGCCCCTTACGCTTAAGAAAATATAATACTTCAAAGATAAGCGATGTAAACACAGACATTGCTTAATCGCATACTGCAGTACGATAAAAACAAAATATATAACCGACCTCATTTGCACCAGTTGTGTCATCCACATGGAACTCCAAGATAACATCATTTTTTCCTTGAAGCTGTGTCTGGGACACGTCTGCTAAAGATACTTCGAATGCTTGCTTCGAACCAACAAGAAAAGAAAGCATATTACCTGCTCAATATCCAATAGAAAACCATGTCAAACTTTTAAGAAAAAATTAGCAAGAGATCAAACCAAGACATCAAAGTAAAATTGCAAAATAGCAAAAGAGAATCGGAAAAGTTAAATATTAAATTCTGATCTGTATGTTCTGCAACCAGCCAACCACCGATTACACTCGTAAAATGTGTTGGTTGGTGTTAAAAATGCCAAGAAAGAAACTGACAGAGTGACAGACAATCAAGTTCATTTGCAATGGCCAATGATTACGGTCTTAGCACTAAACTCACAATACATAACAAAAAGCACATACAACCAACTGTAAAACTACCAACCATTTATATCGAGTTCTCCCCAATTCTTTCCGCTAACTGACAGTTGCTTCTCTTCAGGTGTTATGCCACAAGAGTGTTGGAAAAAATTGGTCAGGCTAGACACATCCTGCAAGCAGAATAGATAAACAATAAGAGGAAAAAGTTCATAATGAAACCATAACATGTTATTCGCTATGAACCAAAAAACAAAAAAAATCAATGATCTGTCTCTGAGTAAAATACTGAGAGCAATCCTCATGTTTAATTGCCATCATTGAGTTAGAAATGCAGAAGTCGGTATTCAAATTTGTTTTCACTAATGTCAGGTTAAGTAGATGTCTTTCTTAGCTTATACTTAATTACTTATACCGTCAAAAATTGTATCATATTTATATTTAAGGTTCCCAGAAGGAATTATAAAGCATGCCTACTTAAAGCACCAAGGATATACCTGATCACGAAAACCGACAAACTTATACTTAAGACCATCCTTTATCTGTACACTGAGCTGATTACTACGTGGCACCTTCATCCATGTTATACGCGCAATTTCAGACGTGTCAACTTCCACAGCCTTACCGCCTCCTTGTTTCTTCCATGCAAGTCCCCGTGAATGAACCTTTAGTTGCCCCACATTCTGCGTCTCCCAATAAACATAAAACCGAGATAAGTATCCAACACATTTCTTCCTTAAGTTTCAAATAATACAAAAACAAGCATCAATAAATACCGTTTAACTATATAAACAGTAAACAACAAAACACACTGGTTCGCAAAACCTAATAATCTCATGTCCAATTAGCAAGAATTTACTTATAGTCTAGAGAGATATGAAAAATAATTCCCTAATTTCACAAAAATTAGAAACATGGCCTAAACGTATAACAAAATCAGTTATCAAAAATAAACAAGCAAAAAAAGCGTGACAAAAACCCTAACAAAAAGCTATAGAAAACACAGATACACAAACAGTTGATCGAAATAGGATAACTTAAAACGCATACTAATACGCCGTCCAACGCAAACCCCCTTAAATGTTTATTATACAACTTCAACAACCAAAAGATGTACAAAACAAAACAACACCTACAAATCTGGAGCCCGGATCAAGTAACCGCACTTAAATTCCTAATTTCACAACGAAACAAAACCCTAACAGTACATGTTCATAACTAAATTCGATCAAAAACCTAACCACACTTAACAAAAAGTATTCAAACGCTGATTAATTCAACCAATAAACATAGTAATCGCTAACAAAAAGTATTCAAACGCTGCCTAATTCACACAATAAACATAGTGAATCGATATTATCAGAAATAATAAGCATAAACGGCGTAAAGTAAACGCTAACAAAAAAAAAAAAGAAGCTAGGGTTAGGGTTTGAAAATGAAAAAAAAGTAAAACTTACGGCGCCGCCACGGCCGACGAGGGAGATGTTGTTGTACATGTTATGGCCGTCCGCCATTGTTCCTTTTAAGGTATTGTTATCAGTGATAGTGAAGTTAGGGTTTGGTACGAGTATTTATAAATGGAGTGAGTGGTAAAAAGTAGGAGGGATTAGCAGAATGGCGCGAAATAGGAAAGAGGGGTGGGATTATGTGGAGTGGAGCTCCAGGGGAATTTGGGTGTTGCCTCCTCACAATTTGCCGCTTTATATTATTCTGACGATGGTCCTCCTCTTCCACAACGCGACTGTGGGCCCGGGATATAGTCTTGTTTACATGGGCTTTGGCCCGTTTGTGATTTAAAACCATCGACATCATAGTTTTTACCATAGTTTTTCATGGATCGGGTAATATCCGCAGTAATCGAAAACCAAAACTGAACCGAACCGAAAATAACCGAACCGAATTCTTAACCGAACCGAATTGGTAAAAACCGAACCGAACCGAACATTTTAATCGGTTTATGGTTCGGTTATGGGTTTAGCATATTGACAACCGAAAACCGAATTATAATTAATATTTAATATTTTTTATATATTAATTAAAAAAATATAACTTGACTAACCCTAGGTCCTATGATGTTAGGGTATTTTGTGTTCAATAGATGTTAAAACTTGTCTAGGTATGTCGTTTTGCATATATTTTGGCATACCGTCATGGGGTCATGTGCTATGATTAGTTATTTCTTAGGAAAATTTATGTATCTGGATGATGTATGTTCTATTCTCTAGGTTTAATCATTTGACATACATATCAATATGTGTATGCAAGACTGTTATGGTTCAATATTAGAGCAAATATAAATGTTGTTCAATATTCAAGTACAAAATTTCGGTTTTCGGTTTTGATCCATAACCGAACCAAACTTCGGTTCGGTTCGGTCACAAATATTTTCGGTTCGGTTCGGTTTTCGGTTATGACTCAAAAAAAAATTTTAACCGAACAACCCGAACCGAATAAACCAATTAACCGAGAACCGAACCGATGAACACCCCTAATCGACATCATAGTTTTTACCAGGGCCTTAAACGAACTAAACGTTCAGTGAACATTTCAAGAAACGTTCGGTAAAAAGTTCGTTTATGTTCGTTTATTTATTACGTAGTAAATGAACGAACATGAACAATATTTTACGTTCGTTTAGTTAAATGAACGAACATGAACAAAAGTCGTGTCCGTTCATTTATGTTCGTGAACGTCCGATTATGCGTTCATTTATTTATTTATGTTCGTATATCATATCTTTTAATTGTACAATTTTAAAATTGGTTTGTTTAAACAAAACAACACTTATAAAACAATATATTGTGCATAATTTAATAAAGTTTATATTTGTTTGTCTATATTCATTCATGTTCGATCGTTTATGTTCATTTAGTATCTTAATGAACGAATATGAACAACTCATTTTCTTAATAAACGAACATGAACAAGAAAATCCGTCCGTTTAAGCGTTCGTGTCCGTTTATTTGTACGGTTAAAATTAAACGAACGAACATGAACAAGGCTCCGTTCGTGTTTATCCGGTTCGTTTACAACCCTAGTTTTTACTCTTCTTACTCATGATTGAAAGAATTGAAAGTGTGACTAGTTTTATGCTTAAATCGACATGAAAGGCTTGTCAGAAAGTGAATCATTCTAATGTAACTAACAGAATGTTGTCACATAAGTTTAGTCATACAATTATAAATGTCGATCAGTGTTACACTTTAAGGGTGTATTTGGTAGCGAGAAATTTTATTGCTATAAAAGCTTCAAATGTAGACCATCCACACTCTTTCGCCAGAAAGTTATCAACTTTCGATGCTAATCTACCATAGTAATATTATGACCACACCAATTCAATACTGCCGTGTAGAGTGGGTATGCTTTTACTAGAAATACATACGGTGTATTAATTGATATGTGAAGATACAAAAAAGGTATAAAGCTAAGGAAAATGAATTGCATCTAAGGGAACATAACAAATCAATATAAGGAAACTACCAGCATATGATTAATTTATCTTAGAGTAAACTGCAAAATACATCCCTGTGGTTTACATCTTTTGACACATTACATCCCTGTCAGAAACTATTGGCAATATACATCCCCCGTTAGGCAAACGTTTGCCACATTACATCCCTAAGTTGGATGGGCGTTATCTTTCTCCGTTAAGTGTTTGCATCATTAGTCCCTCCGTTAAAATGTTTGCACCGTTAGTCCTATGGGTTAAGTATATTTGCACCGTTAGTCCTTCGTTACGTTTTCGTCCCTTTTTTTACGTTTTCGTCTGGTTTTTACGTTTTCGTCCGGTTTTTTACGTTTTCGTCCGATTTTTTACGTTTTCGTCTGTTTTTTTTACGTTTTCGTCCGATTTTTTACGTTTTCGTCGATTTTTTTTACGTTTTCGTCCGATTTTTTTACGTTTTCGTCCGATTTTTTTACGTTTTCGTCCGTTTTTTTACGTTTTCGTACCTTTTTTTACGTTTTCGTCTGTTTTTTTTACGTTTTCATCCCATTTTTTTTACGTTTTCGTCTGTTTTTTTTTCGTTTTCGTCCGTTTTTTTATTTTCGTCTGTTTTTTTAAGTTTTCATCCTTTTTTTACTTTTCGTATGTTTTTTTACGTTTTCTTCACATTTTTTTACATTTTCGTCTGTTTTTTTACGTTTTCGTCTGATTTTTTTACGTTTTATCCGATTTTTTTACGTTTTCGTCTATTTTTTTACGTTTTTGTCTTTTTTTTTTACGTTTTCGTAGATTTTTTTCGTTTTTGTCCATTTTTTTTTTACGTTTTCGTCTGATTTTTTACGTTTTTCCGTCTGTTGTTTTTTTACGTTTTTATCCGATTTTTTTACGTTTTTCGTCTGATTTTTACGTTTTCGTCCGATTTTTTACATTTTCGTCTGTTTTTTTAAGTTTTCATCCATTTTTATACGTTTTCGTCTGTTTTTTTACGTTTTCGTCCCTTTTTTTAAAGTTTTCGTCTGTTTTTTTACGTTTTCGTCCGATTTTTTAAGTTTTCGTCTGTTTTTTTTACGTTTTCGTCTGATTTTTTTCTTTTTCGTTCGATTTTTCGTTTTCTTCCATTTTTTTACGTTTTGGTCCCATTTTTTTATATTTCGTCTGTTTTTTTTACGTTTTCATCAATTTTTTTACGTTTTCGTCCGATTTTTTTACGTTTTCGTCCATTTTTTTTTCGTTTTTGTCCCTTTTTTTACGTTTTTGTCCATTTTTTTACCTTTTTTTTATGTTTTCGTCAGATTTTTTTTGTAAAAAAAAGACAAAATCGTAAAAAAGTAGACGAAAATGAAAAAAATCAGACGAAAACGTAAAAAAAAAGACAAAAACGTAAAAAAACAGACGAAAACGTAAAAAATCAGATAAAACGTAAAAAAACAGGACGAATACGTAAAAAAAACAGACGAAAACGTAAAAAAAAATGGACAAAAACGAAAAAAAAAAAAACCGACGAAAACGTAAAAAAAGCGGACAAAAACGTAAAAAAAACAGACGAAAATGTAAAAAAATAGACGAAAATGAAAAAAATCGGACGAAAACGAAAAAAATCGGACGAAAACGTAAAAAAACAGACGAAAACGTAAAAAATCAGACAAAAACGTAAAAAAAACAGACGAAAACGTAAAAAAATGGACGAAAACGAAAAAAATCGGACGAAAACGTAAAAAAACAGACGAAAACGTAAAAAATCAGACGAAAACGTAAAAAAATCAGATAAAACGTAAAAAAAACCGGACGAAAACGTAAAAAAAACAGACGAAAACCTAAAAAAATGGACAAAAACGAAAAAAAATCGACGAAAACGTAAAAAATCGGATAAAACGTAAAAAAAAATCAGACGAAAACGTAAAAAAAAAAAGACAAAAAACGTAAAAAAAAGGGAAGAAAACGTAAAAAAAACAGACGAAAACGTAAAAAAATGGATGAAAACTTAAAAAAACAGACGAAAATGTAAAAAATCGGACGAAAACGAAAAAAAACAGGCAAAACAAAACGTAAAAAAATCGGATGAAAATGTAAAAAAAACAGACGAAAACGTAAAAAAAGGTACGAAAACGTAAAAAAATGGACGAAAACGTAAAAAAATCGGACGAAAACGTAAAAAATCGGACGAAAACGTAAAAAAAATCAGACGAAAACGTAAAAAATCGGACGAAAACGTAAAAAAAACAGACGGAAAACGTAAAAAAATCGGACGAAAACGTAAAAAATCGGACGAAAACGTAAAAAACGGACGAAAACTTAAAAACAGACGAAAACGTAAAAAAACGGACGAAAACGTAACGAAGGACTAACGGTGCAAATAGACTTAATCCATAGGACTAACGGTGCAAACATTTTAACGGAGGGACTAACGATGCAAACACTTAACGGAGAAAGATAACGCCCATCCAACTTAGGGATGTAATGTGGCAAACGTTTGCCTAACGGGGGATGTATATTGCCAATAGTTTCTGACAGGGATGTAATGTGCCAAAATGTGTAAACCACAGAGTATTTTGCAGTTTACTCTTTATCTTATAAAGAAAAGGGCAAACGACAAACGTGGTCAAAATGAGAAAATACGTTGAGTCGCTTCAACAATGTTAGGACACCAAGTGATTTAAGAAACTTTGAGTTTTTTAGGCGCGTGACAGCCAAAGACTAACTTGCTTCGCTGACCACTTAAGTTACATTCATGACCATATCACCCGCTTACCACATTTTCCTAAGAACCTCAAGAAGAATGTTGGATCATAATGGCTAAGGTTATCCATTGTAGATGTTTCTTGAAAATCTATAATATCAGACCAATGTTGACGTATGTGTCCGGACGGGCTGAGTCTTTCGGTCGTCCGGACGGCTCGAAGCTACCTAGTATATTCCGGAAGGCACAAAGGCCGTTCGGCGTATACATGTTTAAGGCAGGAGACAGATGGCAGCTACTGACACCACCGCCGCCTTCCCCAGGATTTACGGGATTGTGTCGGCGACACGTTTCCTGAATATCCGCCGCCGCCAGTACAGGTATCGAGGCTGAGTACTATAAATACTCAGCCCATTTGCTACTCTCAGGTAACGATTTACTCGCATTATACTTCTCACCATATTTGATAGCCCTTTCGGAATACCAAATACTTACTCTCACACCGGAGGTGGGTCCTGGGATAACACCCGGGGCGAGCCTAACGTGTGTTGTTGTGTGCAGATATCCGGAGGACCCATGATAGCCGAAGAGACTTACACCTGAGCCTTCCGGAAGAACCCTAACTGAGTTCATCCGGTAGGCCCCCTTTATTTGTCCGAAGTAATTGCAAGAAATTGCTTCAACAAATTGGCGCCATCCGTGGGACTAACTTCTCGATCTGCCTACAGTTCGATATGGCTAGTCTTACATCCCACAAAAGGAAAATCATAGAAGCCGAGGAGGAATGGATGAATGTTCCGATCGGTTTTCCACCTATCCTGCCGGGAGACGTGTCGGACGGACCGTTGATAGTTGAGGCCGAAGTGGAAGGGTATACAGTCAGAAGGGTCTATGTAGACCAAGGCGCTTCGGTCGAGGTGATGTATGAACACTGTTTCGAGCATTTATGCCCTTCCATTAAGGCCAAGTTGAAAGAAACAGGCACACCATTGATAGGATTCGCGGGAGAATCCATAAAGCCATTGGGAAAGATTGAATTGGAAGTCTGTTTCGGAAGCCAAGACCTGTCCCGCCGGACCATGATGAAGTTCGCCGTGGTAAGGTCCCCTTCTCCATACAATATCATTCTGGGGCGCTCAGGTCTGAAGAAATTACGGGCTATCCCATCAACTATCCACTCGATGGTGAAATTCCCCACACCGAAGGGTATAGCGACCCTCACCACCCGGTCCGTGATTGTCTCAGAATGTCGCAAGCTTGAGGAGAAACAGAGGGCAAAAAAGGAAATCAAGGAAGAGCCCCGTGAGGCCGGACCGGATGAGGCTGTGATGGGAAAAACGGAAGAAGTTTTAGTACATCCGGCTTATCCGGATCAACTGGTCACGATAGGAGGAAACTTCTCCCCGAAATGTCGAAGACAATTAATCACGTTACTCAAGAACAACCAGGATGTGTTTGCCTGGGAACCAGCCGATATGACGGGAGTGCCCCGTCGGATCATTGAGCACAAGCTAAATGTGAATGTTCAAGACCGCCCGGTGGCGCAAAAGAGAAGGACTTACTCGGCCGAGAAGAATCACGCCATAGCCAAGGAAGTGGAAGAATGGGTGAGAGCTGGAATAGTTCGACCGGTGCAATACCCCACCTGGATCTCAAACCCGGTGTTGGTAAAGAAATCCGACGGGAGTTGGCGGATGTGTATCGACTTCAAGAACCTCAACTCGTCCTGTCGAAAGGATTATTACCCGCTGCCTGATATTGACCAAAAAATAGAATCGGTTATGGGATTCAGGTATAAGTGCTTTTTGGATGCCTACAAGGGATACCACCAAGTACACATGGCCATGGAAGACGAGGAAAAAACAGCTTTCTATACCGAGCACGGCACATACTGTTACACCAAAATGCCGTTCGGTTTAAAGAACGCTGGGGCCACTTACCAACGTTTAGTGGATTCGGCCTTTCAATCACAGATAGGAAGAAATCTCGAAGCATATGTAGACGACATGGTAATAAAAAGCAAAACCGAAAGGGAGTTACTTGCCGACATGGCGGAAACCTTCGATAACCTCCGAAGGATTAACATGAAGCTAAACCCCAAGAAATGCTCTTTCGGGGTAGAGGAAGGGACGTTTCTTGGATATATGGTAACTTCCGAAGGAATAAGGGCGAATCCGAAGAAGACAAGGGCTATCGTGGGTATGCAATCCCCAAAGTCACTCAAGGAGATGCAAAGTTTGAGTGGAAAGCTAGCAGCTTTGAACCGTTTTTTATCCAGGTCGGCAGAAAGAGCCCTCCCTTTCTTTGAAACGTTGAGGAACATCACGAAGGAGAACCAGGATGAGTACCGATGGACAAATCAAGCAGAAGCAGCCTTCCAAGAGATGAAGAAGATGATCCTTGAATTACCCTATCTAGCAACGCCAAGGCCGAAGGAGGACCTATACGTGTATCTCTCGGCATCAAAAGGGGCAATGAGTGGAGTGTTGTTAGTAGAAAGAGAGGGAAAGCAAATCCCGATACACTATGTTAGCCGGACATTACACGAAGCCGAACAGAACTACGCCCCCGTTGAGAAGTTAGCCCTAGCCCTACTACACATGGCCAGAAGGCTACGAAGGTATTTCGAGGCTCACCCCATAAAAGTCATCACTGACCAACCTATCAAGCAAATACTAAACAAGGCAGAAGCCTCCGGGAGAATGGTCAAGTACTCTGTTGAGTTGGGAGCCTACGATATCACTTATATACCTCGGAGTGCCGTAAAGGGACAAGTCCTTGCGGATTTCATAACAGAAATACCCGTGGGAGCATCAAGTCGAAGCATGAAAGAGGTGGGCAAGGAAATATGTGACGTCTCCAGCCAAGAACCATGGATACTATATACCGATGGAGCCTCCAGCAAATCGGGCGCTGGAGCAGGCCTGGTACTGATTAGTCCAGATCAAACGGAATATACTTACGCCATTCGGCTAAACTTCAAAAGCACCAACAACGAAGCAGAATACGAAGCTTTGTTAGCCGGGTTAAGGGTCGCTCGAAAAATGGAAATTCGAATGTTGGAAGTTAGGGTAGATTCCAATCTGGTAGCAAATCAGATTAATGGGGAGTACGTAGCAACCAAAGATAACATGATAACGTATTTAGCCAAAGCTAAGGAATACGTTGCACACTTCGATCAGTTTACGATCCGAAGTATCCCAAGGGCGCAGAACCAGAAAGCCGATATACTCAGCAAATTGGCATCCTTGGCTTTCGAACATCTGGCAAGGAAAACTATGGTGGAAGTTTTAGAAAGACCATCAACGGAGGAAGAGATAGTAAACGCAATTGTGGAAGAAGAAGGGGAAAATTGGATGACCCCCATCATTCGATGCAAACAAGAAGGCATCTGGCCGGAGGACGAAAACGAAGCTCGATCTCTCCGAATGAAAATAAATCAATACACTTTGGTAGACGATGTGCTTTTCAAAAAATCCTATTTAGGTCCGATGCTGAGATGTGTCGGGCCGCTTCAAGCCAACTATGTTATCCGAGAGGTACATGAAGGAGCATGCGGAATGCACTCCGGGACACGATCCGTGGTAGGAAAATTAATGCGGCAAGGGTACTACTGGCCCACCATGCACCGGGATACCAGGGAAGTAATTCGGAAATGTGATTCTTGTCAAATACACGCACCCGTTCCAAGACTCCCCAAAACCGTTTTAACTTCGATAATGGCCCCCTGGCCTTTCTACCAATGGGGAATGGACGTTTTGGGTCCCCTACCAGAGGCCCCGGGAAAAGTCAAATTCGTCATTGTGGCCATTGACTACTTCACCAAATGGATAGAGGCCAAGCCGCTGGCCCGCACGACTGGGAAGGAAGTAAAGAAGTTTGTTTGGGAAAACATAGTATGCAGATTCGGTCTTCCCAAGGTAATCGTGACGGACAATGGAAGCAATTTCATCCACGATCCTTTCAAAAGCTGGTGCGAACGTTTGAACATAACTCAAATAAACACGGCCGTTGCACATGCTCAAGCCAACGGATTGGTGGAAGCAGCAAACAAAAGTTTGATGAAAGGGTTCAAGACGAGACTCGGCAGGGAGAAAGCTGGATGGGTGGATGAGCTACCGAATGTCCTATGGGCGCACCGAACGTCACTAAAAACAAGCAATGGGGAAACACCGTTCAGCCTCACTTATGGTAGCGAAGCGGTCATACCAGCAGAGATAGGGATGCCAACTTTTCGGACCATGAAAGTCAATGAAAAAGAAAATGGCGAGGAGATCTTCATGAATCTCGACCTCCTACAGGAACGAAGGGAAATGGCCGCAATACGGGAGGCAAAGTACAAAAGGAAGATCGAACAATATTACAACCGAAGGGTCCATCCTGAGTCGTTCAAGATAGGTGATTTCGTATACCGAAGAAACGAAGCTAGCAGGGTGGAGAATCAAGGAAAGTTGGGGCCAAATTGGGAAGGGCCGTACCGAGTCGTGGAGGCATACCAGACTGGATCCTATAAGTTGGAAACAATGGAGGAAAAAGAGGTGCCCCGAACTTGGCACGCTGTTAACCTTAGAAAATGTTTCTTGTAAATAACTAGATATATCTAATGTAAGCTTCCGAAAGGAGCCATCTGACTAATTTTAATGATAAATGGCTTTTACATTGTTCCTTGTTTCTGAACATAATTAGAAAATGGCCCCCCCGAGAGAGTCACGCCCTCCGGGGAGTGTGTGGTCAATGTTCAAAGATGGTTGATACCCAGGAAAGGGGTTGCCATAATCCTGGCGGAAAGGCTGAACCATCTGTAATATTTTGAACATAATTAGAAAATGGTCCCTCCGAGAGGTTCGTGCCCTCCGGAGATCAGTGATCAATGTTCCTTGTTTCTGAACATAATTAGAAAATGGCCCCCCCGAGAGAGTCACGCCCTCCGGGGAGTGTGTGGTCAATGTTCAAAGATGGTTGATACCCGGGAAAGGGGTTGCCATAATCCTGGCGGAAAGGCTGAACCATCTGTAATATTTTGAACATAAGTGAAGAGTGATCCCTCCGAGAGGTTCGTGCCCTCCGGAGATTAGTGGTCAATGTTCCTTGTTTCTGAACATAATTAGAAAATGGCCCCCCCGAGAGAGTCACGCCCTCCGGGGAGTGTGTGGTCAATGTTCAAAGATGGTTGATACCCAGGAAAGGGGTTGCCATAATCCTGGCGGAAAGGCTGAACCATCTGTAATATTTTGAACATAAGTGAAGAGTGATCCCTCCGAGAGGTTCGTGCCCTCCGGAGATCAGTGGTCAATGTTCCTTGTTTCCTGAACATAATTAGAAAATACCCCCCCCCCGAGAGGTTCACGCCCTCCGGGGAGCGTGTGGTCAATGTTCAGACGGGGATAACATAAAAAGAAGAGGAAAGTTATACAATCATTTGTTGCCTTCCGGACACAAGCGAAAAGTGATCCCTCCGAGAGGTTCGTGCCCTCCGGAGATGTTGTGATCAGTGTTCAGGAAGACAGGGGTCATGCGACCAAAAGAAAAGGCAAACAGGGAAAAACCACATGAAACAATACAAACGGAATGTACATTTAATATCAACAGTTTATAACAAATCTACGGCATGTCATCATGTTCGAACATACAAAAAGCGCTAACAGTTGCGCAACCGGTTGATCGTTACATTGGTTCAAAAATGCTAAACAATTCATAAATTAACCAAACACCCTAAGGGGCCTTGCAGCCAAAAGTCGCCAGGTCAAGACGAGGGGCCACCAGAGGAATCGTTAGGGGCAGGATCAGGAAACAAATCCATTATCTCCGAAAGGGGTCTATCCGCAGCATCGCTAACTTTAAGCACATACGGATACTCCGCAGAAAAAAGACCATCAAACAAAGGGTCAAGCTTTGCCCCAGCCTCCATATCCAAATCGTCCACCCCGGCCGCAATCGTAGCTATATCCTCCGGTTCTCGATCCACAGAGATAGCTTCCAAGAAACCCGACTGAGAGGACAAGCTGAAAGGCTCAGCCAAGCGTTGTTTATACTCATGGCTATCCAGAAGCCGACAAACCATTTCTGGAAGGAACTCCTTTATAAGCTTCTGACGCTCGATGTCCGTTTGGCCCAATTTGACAGCTATGTCCGTCCTTTCCTTGCATAGCTCGGTGCCTGTCTCCCTCTCAGCAACAATTTTACCTTTAACATCCGCCAGCTCTCCTTCTAAGGCTCGGATCCGTTCGGAGGAAATCGTCCTCCCTTCATCCCTCGCCTTTTCCAACTGAGAGACCCGATTCTTCAAATCCGACTGCCTTTCTACACAGCCCACATGCTCATGTTTTAATTTCCGAAGCTCCTCCGCCTCTTGAGCCGCATCTTCGCACTCTGCATGGGCGCTGCGCAGTTGTCGATATTCCTCGAGGAGGACCTCATACCGACCCAAAATTTCCGCTTGAGTAGTCGCTCCTCGGCCTAATAAAACCCAACCCCTTCGAATGGCCTCTGAACCACCCAAGGTTCGAAAGTGAACTTCTTCACAAGGGGTAGGAAGGTGCGACATCAGATCCCTACAAATGGCAGATCTATTCAAGCGGTCCCCCCTCGTAACCGACCACTCCGGAACAAACACAGCTGCCGGGTTACCTGATGCCATGGCTTTTATTTTGCCGCGACCGGAAGCGGCCACGGGAACGCTCCCTGTAAGGAACAAAGCGTCATTACCAAAGAAACGAAAAGAAATAAGTAACACAAGGTAAATAGTTAGACAACTTACCAGCACGGGAACTCCCTTCAGTGAAACCCGCACCCTCTGGTCGAAGACCAATATCTTCCGGTCGAAGAGAACGGATAGGGGGAGGGTTTGGAATAACCTCAACATCTGGCGAATCAGGCTCCCGATCCGCTGTTGGAGTCCTCTCCGTTCTCCTCCTCTTGGCCGCCTGGGCCACTCCGCTGCTCCCCTCGCCCTGTTCGGCACGCCTCTCGGCCATCAAAGCCCGCCGAGTGGCGGCTTGCTTTTGCTTCCTAAGTTTAGCCGTAACAACCCGACTATTGGCCCTCTCAACCTCCTCTTCCTCTGCCGTCAGGCCGGGTATATCGGCATTTGAGGCAGCCGGAAGAGTCACGAACAGCTCGTGACGCTCACCCTCACCATATACATCACCCCGAACCATAGAAGTTTCCTGGTGGGCCGCCGGGTTGATCAAGTACTCAGACATCGGCACAACTGCAGAAAGAGCACGAGACAAATAAAAAAAATAATATGTAAAGAAGGGAGAGTATGCCTGCCATGGATCAATTAATAAAAGAAGAAATAAAATATAGGAAGGTCTACCTGCCCCTTCGGCATCCTGGAGCACAGCTCGATAACCGGCATGCTCCCAGTGTGAGGATAGCCCGACGGCATAAAGGAAGCCCTTGGGAATTTGAATCAGATCGATCACATTCGCGGCCAGCTTTCCGACGTCCGCAAGGAAGAAACCACCATCCGGATAAGGGTCCGAAATATCGGAGTCGTGATGCCTCCAAGGCATAGCAAAGGGGATCGCTCGTCTATCTATCAAGAAAAAGTTGCGTTTCCAGCCCTTCAGCCCAGTCAAGATCTCCCGGAAGCAAACCTTCCTATCCTTACCGGTTCGTTTCTCGAAAGAAAACCAGTCACCCTGCTTGCTCAGCTTATAAAAGACTCGGAATAGCGGGGTGGTGGGAGCAATATCCAGACTTCGGCTATACACCTCGAAAAGTACAACACGATGTATGCCCAGCGGAACCAGTTGGGAGATATGCACCTTGAAGTACCGGATGACGTCCAGCAAAAAAGTAGAAAAGGGCACACTGAGACCACCCTCATAAAAGTACTCCAAGTACAATCCGATGGCGTCTGACGGCAGCTGGTCCATCGTCATATCCGGAGGGGGTAGGCGAGGATGTAGATCCTCCGATATACCCGCATCTGACACCACCATGAATAAATCGTTCTCGCTCATTTCGGAAGTGTATTTTGGAACGTCAAATTTGGGAAGATACCCTTCAGCTTCTTGAATGTCTTCCTCATAATCATACGAGGGAGAATTCGACATAGTGGACCGAATGGCAAATGAAGTCGTTCGGAAATAATTAAGAGCAAGCCTTTCGGAAAGTTTGTCAGAGCGAAAAAATTACAAGTGGTAAAATAAAAAACACCGCAGAAATGACGCTATTTATAGGCGAAAAGAGGAAGTATGAAACGACGTGCGTTGTCAGTAGGTGAGGTGGCACCCTCTCACTCGTACGATATACGCATGCACACGTGTCGACGTTTCAGAGCCCCCGTAAAAATGACGGCGATCCTCAGAAAGAGGTAATAATGTTTTTTGGCAGTTTATGCATTGGGTCAGCACTCTGATTACCGAACGACTCAATCCCCTCGGAACTAGAAATTAGACTTCAAAAATCTTCGAAGTATCATAACATCGGCAAGACCAATATTATGATACTGGGGGGGACATGTTGACGTATGTGTCCGGACGGGCTGAGTCTTTCGGTCGTCCGGACGGCTCGAAGCTACCTAGTATATTCCGGAAGGCACAAAGGCCGTTCGGCGTATACATGTTTAAGGCAGGAGACAGATGGCAGCTACTGACACCACCGCCGCCTTCCCCAGGATTTACGGGATTGTGTCGGCGACACGTTTCCTGAATATCCGCCGCCGCCAGTACAGGTATCGAGGCTGAGTACTATAAATACTCAGCCCATTTGCTACTCTCAGGTAACGATTTACTCGCATTATACTTCTCACCATATTTGATAGCCCTTTCGGAATACCAAATACTTACTCTCACACCGGAGGTGGGTCCTGGGATAACACCCGGGGCGAGCCTAACGTGTGTTGTTGTGTGCAGATATCCGGAGGACCCATGATAGCCGAAGAGACTTACACCTGAGCCTTCCGGAAGAACCCTAACTGAGTTCATCCGGTAGGCCCCCTTTATTTGTCCGAAGTAATTGCAAGAAATTGCTTCAACAACCAACCATCTAGATATTCTTGATCAAACGCATTTAGCAAAATGATCAACTGATCTCACCAATTGATTGCACCATGATCATAATGTTGTATGAAGGTCAGTCCCTTTGATCTACCAAATATGAATGCATTCGTAACCACCCCGTGAGATGCCTACATACTTAGATATTGTACGAGTAGTAACTAATGTAGTTTGTGTGTCATTCAACCAGATTATGGCTAATATATATATAAGACATTGAAATTTGATAATCACGATGTTTTTGTACGCAAGATATTTATAATTGTACTAACTGAATACTCGGATAAGAGAAAAAACCAGAATGCTATACATTAAACACACTTAAATTCTGATGGAAACAAAAATATGGAACAAAAAAAATAAATAATGAAATTGATCCCACTACCATTAATGGATTAAAATCCAGATACGTAAAACACCCTAGAAGTTAAGGTACAAAAATTTTCAAACTATTGTATCTGACTTTTGGAGGTGAAGAATTCATAGAGAGTTTGAGCATAAAGTGTACAAGCGAAATTACTTTGGACAATAACTACCAATACGGTAAATTTGTATTTAGTGCAGCAGCAGCCACTTTAAAGTGATCAATTTAATGTTCGAAAGTTTGCTATGATCATTGACAAGAAAAGAAGAGAAAGAAGGAAATGAAGAAGCACAAACACTATATATATAGTGGTAAAATGTTATCCTTTTATCCAAACTGTAGTGCACTTTGACCCTATAATAGACAAAAGCAAGATTATTTACAACAAACAAGCAATCTATAAAAGTAGTACTAGCCACGGCCCTCTTTTAATCTTGAGTTATTAGTCCTTCAACGCTATCGATACTTCAAAAAGACGTGTGTTGAAGTGCAATTTACCACGCTTCTGTTGAATCATCCCTTTATTAATTCTTAACAATATAATTATTGTTTATTCTGATAACTAGTTTGTATGAACAGATCAACTGAACAAGTAAAGTAACTAATGCAAAGCATAGGTTCCTGATCATCTCATTCTTAAATTATACTAGTAGAGATTATATTGGTTAGATCCACAATAAATGAACCTGTTTGAGTGCAGTGTGTTCTCATATAGAGCATACTCTTAAAATGTAAAGTGATAAATGAAACATACCAATGAATAAGTAACTGATACGTAGCCTTCAAATACCGTATCAAGTGAATTCCATCTTTCGCCATAAAGAACTATTAAGTAACCTTTTAGTATACGACTTACAAACTAGCATAAGTTTCGCAACTAAGATGAGTTGGTCCATTCAACTTTGGCTTATTGAGTCACAAACCCCATGACCTTTTACACATAAAATACACGGACAAATCCTTTGTAGTTTAACAAGTCATTTCATAGTTCATATTAGCTGTTGCATTATAGACAGAATTGGATAAATAGACAACTCCATAGTATGAGGATAACAATCTCTAATAAGATATGATATATAATGATAAGGTGAATACCCACTCTATTCAATGCTAGGCTCTATGTTTTTATCCAATTGAAGAAATTGGTAGATTTCTAAAACTATGTCAAATATAAAATGGGTCGAACAAGTTGAAATTGATCATGATTTGATCCAAGTTCTACAACCTCTCAAGTCAATTGATCAGAAACAATAGTTCTTTATAAAAAGTTTAAACAATTCAAAAAAGAGAGAAACTTGACTGGGTCAAAACAACCTGGTCATCGGTTTTAATTAGTATTAAAAATTATTTATTGGAATTTGTTATGCACAACTTTGGCTTCTAAAACAATTGGCAACAAAACTCCAAGAAAAAGCCCATTTCACTTGCAACTTTCTCAGAAAAAGAACATTTCAAATAGAGTAAAACAAAAACATATAAATCCAAGTAGAAGCATTAGCATGATGGACTCTTTGTTGAAAGCAATATTTTAACATAAAAAAAGACGATGTGGTGTCACGATCTTGTGATCCCATTGTTTAAACCGTCCCAAACAAACAAATGGACTCTTACCTAAACTGCTGAAAATCTTGCAACCTCAGCAGCGGGGAATCCCATGAAGATGCTGTATCTGATGCTCCCTAATGTTGTTGCAAGTTGGACCAATCACTAATGTCTGAAACTGCAGTTGCAGTTGACCTTTGTTGTACCAAACATAACTGAGAAAACACCATTGTGTGCAAAAACTAGCAATTGTAAACAAACTTTGTGCATGGACTAATCACTCATTTATCAAAGCTAGACATTAGTATCAGCACATATGAGCGTCCTTAGGTTTTCATCTTAGTTTGAATATAAGAAGACTTGACTACCAAAAATGAGCAAATTTCAAGAAAGTAAATAGTATCATATACAGTAGTTCATTTTTTATCAACTTGATCATAATTCATCTAAAATCAACACATTTTCACAAACTTTGAGATCTTAAAATATTTTCGCGAGATTTGGGAACCAAATACGGAATTTAGCAAAACAGCTTGAAGCAAAGAGTTCATATATCTGCTAAAATCTAACTTTTTGAACCATCGAACTTAACATATCATTTCAAGCCATCATCCTTAAAAAAATGCAAAATAATCATGACTTAAAGACTAGTTAGGTATAAGTGAATGCAAAAAATAAACCGGCATAATTTGGTCCAAGATTATTTGTTCTTGCAAAAAGTTCTTTTTATATATATTTTAAGAAATGACGATTTATTTGCTATGAAGACCAAGTACCACTGTTTTTAAAGGTTCAGTCACTTTACTTTTTACCCAAATCACAATGCAATATGGATTTCACTATCTAGTCTTAAAGTACTGAGAATATTATAATCAGTATGAGTGTATTACCCCCTGATAGAGCCAGATTGGTTGCAAGTTGTAAGCTCACAATTGTAGAACACAATGACCATAACAGAATGCAAACAAAAAAAACTTGTCTAAAGCTGCCACTAATTCATTGGAATCATCGAGTTAAGACGAAAACGTAACAACCCAAATAACCCAAACACTCAGTATATATAAAGACACACACACACACATACATATTTAAGCATACACACACACACACATACATATTTAAGCATGCACTCTTGCACTTTCAACAAAAACAAGCACTACGAGAAGCATAACAGAAGAATATAAAAAAACATAATGGCATTAATTGCGGTGAAGACTGAAGAGAACTCTCTGCGCCGATCCATCAATACGGTAGACAATGAAGCCTCAGAACCAAGGCGTGTGAAGAGACGAAAAAGAGATCTTACATTGGACTGCAAACGTCAACAGTTGCTGCCAAGTCAACCGACGGATCAAGCTTCACCAACCACAGTGAAAAGAAGTTCTAAGTTTCGTGGTGTCAGCAAACATAGATGGACAGGCAGATATGAAGCACATTTGTGGGATAAACTTTCTTGGAACGTCACACAGAAAAAGAAAGGAAAACAAGGTAACACCATTCTGCTCTTTAGATTCTATTTTCTCATGAGCTTTAGTGCAAGAACTCCCGACCTAAGTTTGTTTGTTACTTTTCTGGCATGCTTCTGCATTTTGGATGGTATTTTTTGATCGAGCAGTTTATCTTGGTAAGTGCTTATTTTTGTTAAGCTCTAATCATTAGTAGGGGTGACAACTTTGACCAATCTACCTATAAATGGTCAATCCAGGTTATACTTTATCTCAAATGGGTCGAACGGATAAAATAGAATATAGCTACAAAGACAACGGCTCAAAAGTCACCCTAACTTTAAGAAATTGATTATCACTGAAAATTTATCTAAATGTCATAATGACATTTGACTTCGATAACTAATTTATGGGCCAACTAAACCGAAACTGACCAGTTTGAAACCTATCATAAAAACACGTGTTTTAAGCCGTTACCTCGCTAGACCGCGGATTTTCCACATATACATAAATCATGGAGATCAATAGATCATAAAACTCACATCTTTCACTTTGATCATGACTCAGGAGCATACGATGAAGAAGAACCAGCAGCCAGAGCATATGATCTAGCTGCACTCAAGCGCTGGGGATCGTCAACGTTCACTAACTTCCCGGTATAGAATTAAACTTTAACAAAGTAAAATAGTAACTCAGAAAGATCTAAGTGCTCACCAAACTCTAACTTTCCTGAAGGTCACTGATTATGAGAAAGAAATTGAAATAATGCAGCCTGTAACAAAAGAAGAATATCTGGCCACACTAAGGAGGTAAGATTTCATACCAACACTAGAACTAGAAGCGTAAGTTCTCTGAATAACAAGTATAATGTTTTGTTTTTGTTTTTTAATTGTTCGGGTTTTCAGGAAGAGCAGTGGATTCTCAAGAGGAGTATCTAAGTACCGGGGAGTGGCAAGGCACCATCACAATGGAAGATGGGAAGCCCGAATCGGGAGAGTATTTGGGAACAAGTATCTCTACCTTGGAACTTACAGTACGTTAATTAAGCAAACTTAACTCAAGAGACAATTTTAATAATGATGATAGATTATGAGCACCAATAATTTAGATATGAAATTACCAAATGCTGTTTTATAGGCACACAAGAAGAAGCTGCACATGCTTATGATATAGCAGCAATCGAGTACAGAGGGGTGAACGCCGTCACCAATTTTGATTTGAGTACATACATCAGATGGTTAAAGCCAGGACCGCAAACTCCAGCTGCCTGTGAAGAGCCACAAACACAGAGAGTATTACCGGTTATGGCTTTTAACAATTTCGGTATGGTCGATGAACCAGTGCAACCATTCCTAAACTACAATAATTCCATAATGGTAGAAACAAGCTTACCCCAGAAACAAGAATTGTCTGAAACCAATTTTCCTTTTAGTCCAACCACAAAATCCTCTCCAACAGCACTTGGGTTATTATTTCAGTCATCCATCTTTAGGGATCTTGTTCAGAAAAACCTCAACTGCAGTGATGAAGAAGATGATGCAGAAGACAAGAAGTGTCAACCACAGATGGTCAATGGTGAAGAGTATAATGGTGTATTTTACGGGACTGGTGATAATTTCCCGTTTATGGTCTCCCCGAGCTATAACCTCTGATCGCATGTATTTTCCGAACCATATGGTTCTTTTTGGCATCTGTACACGCTTTCTACCATAATCAGGGGAAATGAAGGGGGGTTTGTTACCTTCTACATGTAACAATGTAAATAAAATTCCTAAAGAATCAAATAACTCTTACCAGTAACTAGAAGGATGAATATTGTGGCTTTCGGATGTACAAGTCAACTGACTGAAACAAACTTCCTAATAATAATACTACAGCTTTCTGCTAAGTTCCATACATAATACATGCGAGTGTCACATACAATCTACTGACAAATTGTACGCACCAACCAAAGCTTTGTACTTCTCAGTTCAAATTCCCATATGAATCAGACTTAACGAGAATATGTAGGGGGTGTTTGGATTTTGGGGACCAAATGATCAGTTTCGTAACAGTTGCAACAAAGCTGATTATCAGAGGATTTAAAAAAATAATAAAATAAAATAAAAAATCACCCCTTCTTTAGCCTAACTTGATAAGACTCTTTACCCCACAATAGTATCCCCTTTTTCACAAGAACATCTTTTTCAGCCATCTTATGTAGTAATTTCTAAATGAATTAGAATTAGTCAAACATCAACAAGAGCACATCCATGCACTATCTCCTACATCTCATATTATTGCGACTGAGATATGATTCTTGTTATTAAGATCACATACTAACTTTCACAGCGCACATCCAAACACCCCTGTAACTTATTGAACCTAATCAAATGTACAGAGACAGGCAGACAGCAAGCAAAACAAAAACTTTTCAAGAGTCGGGACACAAAACATAAAATAAAAGCAGTCAATTAAACATAACGCAAAAAGGAGATACGCGAATTATATCCAGTTTTACTCAATTAACAGTAAATGGAGGGACAAACTAGATCTGAAATCTCAACTATGAAAAAAAAAGTATATCTAAAACACGCTGACATGTTCCTTGGACTCAGCCTTAAACCATTTGATTTCATCTTACAGTAATACAGCAATATGTTATTTCACCCCATTAAAACTGCTTCCTTTTGTTACTGAATAATTTGTCTCTCTGCGAATAAGCATACACGAGAACAAAGAAAATCCCTACAGACATCAAAAATGATGCCCATGGGAATGGTGGGTCCTCAAAGCAAACAAGTGACGCCTCCAAATCTTGAGATGCATGATACACCAGAGAATGAATCACATATAAATCATGATCAGAAGATCTCAAGTAATATAAAGCCGTTTCAAAGTCCAAATGTGACAATGACGAAACCACCTTATCCAACTTGTATTTAAACAAGTTCCATCTTTGTATGAACTCCGAAAGTTGATTATGCGGCAAAAGCTTTCTCTCCCCACCATGAGCAGATATGGATTCAAGAACATCAAGTGCACTTGTAATAGTGAAATTCAAAGACGTCAATATAACATTCCTTTTAGCAGCATCCTTTTGTATAAAACTCAATGAAGAAAGCTCAGAAAATGGGCCAAAAGGCGTATTTCCAACACTCCATGTATAATCAACCAGCGTACTATTATGCTGCGCACTCCAAACCAAATGAGTCGGCGACACACCCCACATACTCTGCAAAATCGAACCCACAAGCGGCCTCTCAAGCTCCCTCGTCTGCGTAAACACATGCCTCCCGTTACAACTATAATCGCTAACAGTCTGCGTATTCTTAGTCCTAACCGCAATCACCATATCCTTAAACGCAACAGACTGATGATACCTATCCAACAACAAAATCGAATTCACGTCCAAATCAAAAACATAAACAGGAAGCACACGTCCAAAATCCTCCTCCGGAAGCCCCGCTAACCTCCTAATCTCATCTTGTGCATCCGACAATGTCTTATGCATACGCTTAGAATCCAAATACTCACTCACAATCAACGTATAATTATCAAACAAATACCTAGACGTATAGCTAGTTGTACTCAACGAAATCGCAAACGAACAAATCGCACATTCCGCCAAATCAACCTCATACGTCTTGAACTTCACCACCTGATCACTAAACAACAAACCATCACCCGCCAAATTCCTCTCCACCACACCAAAATCCAAACCCCTCACATCCTTATCCCCTCCACGCACATGCACAAACTGCACAACCAACTCATTCTCAAACGGAACCGACACACGCAAAGACGGCACAAGCAAAACCTTATACGCACTCCAAACCAAACTCGCCACATCCGCTAAAACACTCTTCTGCGACTTAACACCGTAATGCAAACCACTCAACGGATGAAACTCGCCTCTCGGCAACACACCGTCCCCCGACAAAGCCGGACCATAATCCACCGGCCCCGCACTCAAATCAATCCACAAATACCTCTTCTCCCCGGTCCATATCGTTCCGCTACACTTGGTAAACCCTAACGAAGCCTCACCACCACTCTCCCCATACTTATAACCATACCTCTTATCCATCTGACCTAAATTCAACAAGTAAACATAAACACCTTCGTCATGACTCTCAGTCTCCTTCTCGTAATCACTCCTGATGACGTCATCAACCGCTTTGTAACTAATGGACACCAAATTAGATCTGAGCGGAACAGTAGTGGTAGCAATCTCAGATTTAATCTTATTAGTTAAAGATGACGTCAGCGAGGGTGAAGAGAGTGACACGTGGACAGAAGGTGAGTGTTTAATAAATAACCGATGGTTGTTGTTATTAGGTGGGGTGATGACGTGGAAAAAGTCGGTTGTGACGGAAGCGGATAAGAAGGAGAGGAGGTTGGAGGGGGAGGAGGAGGGGAAAGAGGAAGGGGGGCCCACAAGGGTGACGTGGATGGGGATGGTGACGTGGAGGAGGGGATAGTTGGAGGGAGAGGGGAAGAGAGGGATTTTTTTAAAGAGTTGGTGAGGTGGAGGAAGGTGTCGTTGGATGCGTGGGGGTCGTGGTGGGATTGCTGGGAGAGGAAGGTGTCTAGGCCTAGGATTGGGGTGGAGGATGTTACGGTTGTTGTGATTAGGAGTATGGTGGTGACGATGGTGGCAACGGTGGTGGTTGTCATCATTTTGGGGTGAGTTAAGTGATGGTCAAAATACTGGCATCTCTTTTCTTCTGTTTTGAAAGAGATCGGAACTTTGAGTTACCCGTTGATTAAGTGATGGTTGGGTAAGAATTTGGATTTTCTGTAAAAAGTTACTGTGCTAGGTTTTACAGCACCCGCTATGGATTTTTTTTATTTATTTATTTTTTTTGGTAGGGGTGGGGGGCGCGCGTGCTAAGATCCTTGACACACGATTAAGGTGGTTAAACCTTGTGACTATGTGTGTATGATATGTTGTGTTAAAATGATTAAGTGCGCGGAATTCACTCAACCAAACTTAGAAGGTTGTGTATGTTATGGAAATGGAATTGTTATGTTTGTTAGTTAGTAATGAACACATAAAGATTATCACCAAACGATTCAATATTATTAAAGATAATAATACGAGTGATCTTGAAATATCACTAGGGTTACAACCTTGAATCTTAAGTTTTTCTAACTTGTGATGTTTTTGTGTTTGTTCTTATCTAACAGTTATATGTTCTTACAATAACACATATGCATGGACACTTGACAACTACACTAAATATCACTTGACTAAGATCTCTTTTATAGTCCAAAAGATCTTTACATATTGCTTAAAGTCTTAGCCGACTTACTTTGTTAACTTATCCTTTTGAGTGTCAGTACATAAGATACAACATGTATCTATGTATACAACTTGTTAACTAAGCACATGGGGTAAGATATTATCTACCGTATATTGTTGACCAAAATACAATAAATATCTTTTCGATCTTATCCACTCAGCAGCAGAATGTTCACTATCAGCAGCAACGAGTTATCGCTATCAGCAGGAACAAGTTATAGCTATCAGCAGGAACAAGTTATCGCTATCAGCAGAATGAAATGTTCTAGCAGCAGAAACCATTTGCACTAGCAGCAGAATCACACTTAGAGTATTTCTTGGATTAGAACCCGATATTTAGACATCTTGAATATTTAATTCCCAACAGGGGGGCCTCTGGAAGTTGTCGTGGTCAATTTGGGTCGTGTTTACTCCAAAAAGTTGCTACTGAAGGATGCGATTAGCGCCGTAAACGAATCAGACAAACCCGCACTGAGGTTCGTTCGTTAAGAAAATAAGTTTGTTCGTGTTCGTTTATGTTTGTTTATTAAAAAAAATGTTCATGTTCGTTAATCAAAGTGTTAAACGAACATAAATGAACACAAAAAAACAAGAATGAATTATCTAAAATATTGTATATGTAACAAGTGTTTTTTGTGTGTTTGTTTATCTTACGGGGGTGTTTGTTAAATTAAATAGTTTGTAGTGATTTTAGTTTAGCCACTAATTTGAGGGATAGGGGTTTTTGTGGGTCTTCTCACGATAAAACAAAAGTTAAGGCCCACTCAATAAATGAAAAAGAAACATCCCAAATTATACCTATTTTACAATAAGTAGATATTATAAGTATACGATATTTGAACATATACAAATAAACATGCATAAACGCACATTAACAACGCATAATCGGACGTCCATAAACGTAAACGAACGAACGAGGCTTGTGTTCATGTTCATTCATTTAACTAAACGGACACAAAACTTTGTTCATGCTCGTTCAATTTTATAATCAAACGATCATAAATGAACTTGTTACTGAACAGTTCATGAAATGATCATTGAACATTCGGTTCATTTACAGTTTTAAAAGCAACCATTGCGAGTTAAAAGTTGTAAGATAATATGTTGATGTGGCAGTAACAGTGTGTAGTGGTCGTAGTTAGGGGTGTCAAATGGGTTGACCCGACCCGACCCGAACCCGATAAGGCCTTATAGGGTCGGGTTGATTCGGGTCCAACCTAGCTTATCGGGTTTATCGGGTCAACCCGATAGACCCGATAGGCTTATCGGGTCGGGTTAGGGTCCAAGTTAATTTCTTATCGGGTTATCGGGTTGACCCGATAAACCCGATAAGATATACTAGCATATTAACAAAATTGTAATGTATAGCCGAAATGGAACCAATAAATGAAAATAATAGCTACTAAAACTAAAATCGAACTGAATAAATATGTTTAGCATAAAAAGATCATTAACCAGATAGATATGTGAGTTTATCTCTAAAACATTGTTTCAAATATGGAAAACATGAAATTTTAATTGTAGTGTTAGGACTCATTGAATGGAGAAGTGATTTCAAAAGACCAACTAAAAACTACGAAGTTCTTGAAAACGTCGCTAGATGGATGAAAAAAAAGTAATAAAACGAGCTATACAATGGTCTTAAAAATACTACCAAATGGTCACTAGTTCGATGAAATTTTCATTGGAGATAACATTACAATTTCTTTATTACCAACTTTTTTTTCCTTAACAAGTAACCCGATAAGCCAAACCCGACAACCCGAAACCCGATAGACCCGAACCCGATAGACCCGATAGCTTATCGGGTCGGGTTTCGGGTTAGTTTTAAATTTTTCAAAACCCGATAGACCCGACCCGATAGAGGCTTATCGGGTCGGGTTGACCCGAATGACACCCTAACAGTTTGTAGTGGTCGTAGTGACCACTGCAAATGCTATTATTGTAAAAGCTAGTTTTAATTTAAAGAAGATCAATTAACATGCTTAGTTTATATGGCTAACAAAAAAGATTTAGACAAGGGCTGGATCAAAGATAACTATAACTCTATAACATTGGATGTATTAGTGTTCTCCATGGTTGAATACTGTTATTGTTAAAGGGGGTGGTGTTTCACACATGAGAAGAAAAGAAGTGGAGAAGGTAGAGCAAACCTCTAGCAGAAGGAGCAAAGTGATGGTACATTTTGTATGTATGTGTGTGTGAGAATGTTAGTCACATGGTACGTGTGTTTAATGAGATACAAGTAAATGGTAGAGAAAGTGATGGTGATGATATGACGCTTAATAGGTTTTACTTTTATAAATTCTTAACCAAGAAAACCAAAACTTAGGCATAATACTAACAAATTTACTGACCCATGAGCGGAATTGTGCCATAAGGGTTATGTTTAAAAAAAAAAAAAAAAAAAAACCGCATGTTTTACTTAATGGTACATCGAAGTCGGTATACTTAACTATTTTGAGGGGAGGGTGTTTATCGATTTTCTTTTACCAATTCACATTTTTTGCTTCTGAGTAGCTTTAAAAATTATTGTTTGGATCTGTGGTGTGTTGCAACTGGACGAGATTTGAGCAATTGAGCTTTGGACATACATGTTTCTTGATTTAAAACCGTTAACTGAGTAACCAAACAGATACCAAAATATATCGGTTTGCGTATTCTTTTGGTTTAGGTCTTGATATAAAAGAAATCTGAAACAAATATAATTGTATAACATACCAGAACCACATTTCAGTTCTGATGAACATACCATGAACATTCTCTTAGTACTAAATTTGACCTTTGACCTATAACATCACCATTTCAAACTCTTCATATAGGTGCTCAAATCTGTACATTTGTGGATAAAAAATTTCTAGCCATCAGATTCATCACTATCGGTACTAGAATTCAATGGGCGCCAAAATTTCGAACCATTTACACACTCGCTTGATGAGCTAGAACAGACAGCATTGTTGAAATCCCGGAAGTGTATTACAGAGTGTTCTCCATCATGACCAGCAGTTGCTATACGAAGACCATCTACAGCCATACTACTATAACCAGAGCCATCGAGCAATGAGCTATTTAAGGAATTTGTTTGATTACCAGTGTCAGTCTCCCAGATGTTAATGAGTGGATCTTCAGGACCTGCTGTGACTATTTTGTATGGATCCATGTGCAAGTGTGACACTGGGCCTTTATGCCCATCAAGTTCAGCCATTGGATCCGATTGGCCCGTCCCTTTGCTTTTCCTGATGTCCCAAAGCATGGCTCTGCACAAATAAACAGAAGCATCTTAACCCCACAGTGTAATTACTAGCAGAGGTGAGCAAATTGATGGGTTGGTTGACGGGTCAAATGGTACAGGTTGAAACATTGGTACGTCCTTTCGTAGTACGGGTTAATATGGGCCATTAAAAAAATCATATATGACTAATAATGTGTTATTACGAATATAAAGACAAATATTTTTCAATGATATTCCAAAACATTTAAACAAAAAGTATACTATTCACCTTGGCCCGCAGATGGTCCTTCAGTTAAGAAACTCATTACTCTTTTTATCTAAAAAAAATTATGTTTACCCATTTGACAGTTTGAGATAAAACAGGATCCAAATTGGGAGAATGAATTGTATAAACGCCTAAAAATAATGATCACTGTAATATATAAGATGAATAACCTGTCAAGCCCACCAGTGCATGCTAAAAATTTTGAGGGCATAAGGTCAAATGAATATAATTTTCCTTGGTTTGTTGATGTTCGGAAGGCTGTTGTCATTGTCCTCAAGTCAACTGCTTCAATGGTGGAACCAGCAGCAATATAGATCAATGAATCATGGCACTTGATGCCCACTGGCACACCAGGGACGGATGCCGTACCCACACAGCTTGAATTACGATTAGAAGATGATATTGAGGCATCCCATACCCTAACCTAGTTTCCATGAAAATTGTTAGATAAATCTTTAGTTGCAAAAGGTCTGTATATACCAAACTGCCTCAATAAACAATTTCAAATCCAGGTTTAATTGCAAAAGGTCCGTATATAGCAAACTGCTTCAATATCATAATGACATAATTTAAAAATAAATAAGAAAAAAAAATCACAATCACAACTAATATACTGTTCAGCAATAATCTCATGATGATATATTTCAACCTAATGACAATACCTTGGAATCCGTTGACATGCTCACTATAAGTGAAGCGCTGTGCCTGGATACAGATACAAAAATAAGGAAGGTAAGCATCTATGCATTCACCAGTAAGAGGTATACATGTCTTGGCGTCTATATGTATCAGAATATCAGTTAGACTAAATGCTATTTCTTTCTTAAATCCCGTTCTTGCACAACAACTATAACATACAAACAAAATTACAAGCTTCATTTATGATTTAACAAGAAAACAAGGTCAATCAAAATTGTGATTATTAGCAATCATGCCTCTGCATATCTCCCAGTAGTTTGTTCAATGACCTCATCGTATAGTCTGTTAACTATAAGATAGATTAGATACTTAATCCATCCGAACAAGTAACAAGGCTTGGCTCAAAGTTGAGAATATATATTTTAGTAAAAATCTGTGCACACGTCCAAATCTCACTCGTGGATTAATGCTAATTTCAAGAAATGATTACTTAAGTGCGAAAAAGTTTGTAAATGATTTCATACCCGGTAACAGACATGAGCGCTACTGGTTTCTCATGCCCATAAAGTGTAGCCTTCAAAGATTTTTGACCACGCTTTCCACTTGAGGTAAGCGACCAAAGGCGAACTGTACTGTCTTCACCTCCACTGGCAAATACTTTTCCATTTTCATCTCCCAACAATTTATCAGAAAGAACAGTAACAGGACTATTGTGACCTCGGAAAGATCGCTGGCAACTACCCTGGAACCTCGCAAATTAATCAATGATATGTAACAACAAATGCTGTAGCTTAAACTGCATTATATGCTAGAAAGATATCCATACCTTCCACCATAGTCGTATAGAGTGATCACAGCTTGAGGTGACCAAAACGTTTTCATTTATATGTGTCTCATTTCGAAATAACCATGTTTCCTTCAGTGGAAACAATCTGCATACAAAACGCAATTGTCAATTATAACCATTTTAACCACTAAAACAGTTCAGAGTCTAAGACTCTCCAATAACTCACCACGTGATAAACAAGAGTTAAATCATTTATTTTTATATTAAAATGCTATATCGAAACAGGTCAACATGCATGGTTACACTGATATACATGTGTGTGATTGAGTCTTTAAAGATCGGTGACTTAAAATAAAATCCGACAAGATACTGTAAAGAGAGGAAATAAACACTTAGGGGTGTTTGTTTAAGCTTATTTTTAGGCTTGTGAGCTTATTTGACGCCCAGTGTATCATAAGCCAGTTTTCTCTGGATTATTTTCCAGGTTAGGTTATGGGCTTACTTTCCATATTTAAGTCATAATAAGCTCATAAGTCAATATATAAGCTGGAAAAATGAGCTTATGAATGATAATCCGAGTCAAATAAGCTCATATGCCCAAAAATTAAGCTTAAACAAACACCCCCTTAGTCTCACCTCATGCTGGTAATTCTGGCACTATGACCATTAAGGGAGACAATGGGAGCTGTTCTTTCTAAATAACCATCAATACTCAAAATTCTGATAAGTGGGCCCTGCAGATTTTTAACAAACACGAAACAAGTGGATGAATTAGCAATACTAAGGTGCAATCTCTCATATAAAAGAGATCTGAGTAAGAAGAAGTGAGTAAAGCTATAAGAACGTCAGATGCAAAATAGAAACTGAGGCAATCACCCTACAGAGTAATCCTATGAAAATAAGCAGACGATAAATTCCTAGCTCCTACCAGATTATGATGCACATGGATATGTAATCGTGTATGATAATCATCAATTTACTACCCTAAGTCCCTAACTAGTTTGCAATTTCACGAACAAAGTAACCCTTTAGCCAGTACCTGAGTAGAGAAGATAGAGTTCTTGCTGAATAAGAGATTACTGGTTTCTGCGTCCATATAAAAGCAACGATATAGAGGGTCAACAAACTTATATTGCTGCAAATCACGATATCGTGCCAAATATACTTCTCTTAAACCTGTCGATTGTGAGATGATATAGGGTTCAAGATGTGGCCACCGCTCCCTTCAATTAGCAGTATCAAATCACGATTAGCACTAATACTAAACCACACACAAAACAACCACATTCTCAGTCCATGATCTCAGTATAACAATTAAAAAACACAAAACACAGAATTACAGCAAATTAGTCAGCCGATAATTCAAACCATACAGTCGCAATTCAAATTCCTTCCTCTCCATATGATATCAAATAATTGAAACAATATACTGCATTCATAACGACAGATATCTCAATTGCACACACTGATTTTTTACACGGTTAAAAAAAGTATACTTTTTTTTTTTTTTTTTTTTAAATTTAGTTGCACTTATAAAGGTGTGCAAAGTGGCTACATCTATAATTGTAAAGGAAGCGTAAAAAAATTGAGAGTGAGAGATTTATCTCTATATAAGTGTAGACAAATTATATATTTGTACACGCTTACATGTGTAAACTTTTCTTTTATACAATTGTAAGTTCGAGCAGCGTATTTACGGTATCTTTGGCGAAACTATTTAATGGCTTGTTGTATGAAAGCGTCTGGTAACGTAGATGTAATTCTATTTATAAAAAATGTAAATTTGACCTAATTAAGTTGAATTTCAACATATATCTCACTCAGTATGTAATACTTACAACAACAACACCCAATCCCGTCGGAGCGAGGTATAGGGGAGGTGCAATGCAGACAGATCATACCCTACCCTAGGGTAAACCCGAGAGTGGGGAGACCACTTCCATGAACACCTCACGCAAGTGTATGTGTGAGGGTTAGTGTGCCCATATATATGTGAATGTGTGATTGTGTGACATTACATGGGTAAGGGAACTATATAAGTATATAACACATAGCAAGCATACAAGGCGAACGACAGATACCATCATAAAAGCTTAGAAAATAGGGGCATATAAGCATACAATTAGGGGTGGCAATTCTCGGCATGAAAGCATAGCATATAATGGGCGCATAGAGACTACACGTGATATCTATTGAGATATGAAAAAGGCATATACGGGGAGAGGGATATATAAGCATAAACGTGTACGGGCATGGGAACGTACAAGCATAAACACATGTAGAGAAATTGGGCCTATGATAAAAAATAATTCTATGTCCTAAGGGTGGAGCGAAGTTCGTAGCTATTGCCATCTGATAGGCAGAACACTCCTCAAAACCTAATTGATGCACCAGATGATCCATACCCGTTTCAAGATACGAGTCAAGTGGGACACGGATGGGTCAGTTTGATTCAATCAAAGTCCATCATGTGATCGCAGACTGTCACCTCCACACGTGCTACATACCAGTCAACTTATAATTCTCAGTCAATTTAATTTCCATGTCATTTTATTGTCTTTATTATTTTCCTTTATTTGACATTTTCAAAGCAGTTATTTACTTTCCCTAATTGTAGCTACGTGGGTGGTTATTTTCCTTTTTCTCTGGGTATGTAATGCAAACATTCATGAATGAAAAAGGGTTCTTGATTTTCCTAAAACTCTTTCTCTTTGTTTAGAGATGTTTTATTCCATTGCTATCCTAGTTTTTTGGCAGAATTAGGAGGTGATCTTGGAAGCTGATTTGGGATCTCGTGGTGTGTCTGTAACGAAATTTCCAAGTTGGTTTTGCCTCAGCGAGATCTTTGAGTGGTGAACTCTGTATCTTAGAGAGAACGCTGCATTAATTTCCTTATTCGGGTTGATTTCGATCCACTTAAGAAGCTGCCGGCTATCATTTGGTATCAGAGCCATGGATACCCGAAGCGCTAGTGATTTGAAGAAAGTTATTGAGAAACTTGAGGCTGAGAAGAAGGCTATGGCTGAGCAGTTAAAGACTATGCAAGCACAGATCCTTGAACTCTCTGTTAACCGCCGAGATGAAGATGATAATGAAACCGGTGGATCAGGAGTCCATCAAAAGGGATCGGGAACATGGCATTCCAACGATATTAAGGTTGACATTCCAGAGTATGATGGTAAGCTCGATCCAGACGAGTTTGTAGAATGGTTGAGAACGGTGGAGTATGCCTTCGATTACAAAGAAACGACTGAGGAGAACAAAGTAAAAATTGTGGCCATGAAACTGAGGAAGTATGCGTCAACTTGGTGGGCCAACACGTGTACTAAACGTGAGCGTCTAGGTAAACCGAAGGTGAAGGATTGGCCAAAGATGAAGCGTTTAATGAAGCAAAAGTTCCTGCCCTCGTATTACATTCAGGCAAGTTTTTCTAAATTGCATCATCTCAAGCAGAATCAACGTCCCGCAGAAGAATATTCTCGGGATTTTGAGTATTTACTTATGAAGTGTGATCTGCCCGAGGATGATCCACAGACTTTGGTTCGGTATTTGGGTGGGCTCGAAACCCGTGTTGCTAATGTTGTGGAGTTATATCCGTACTCGACCCTAGATGAATTAACCCTACTCGCTCACAAGGTAGATAATCAACAAAGAAACAAGGGAAAATTTGAAACTGGTCGAACATTTACCAAAACCCCAATCCAGCCTAAAACAACCCCAACCAACAAAACTCCTAATGCATCTGAAAATTCAATAAACCCTACTAAAGCCCCACGAAGGTGTTTCCGATGTCAAGGACTGGGGCACATCGCTTCTGAGTGTCCAAACAAGAAGCTTGTTACTCTAGCCGAATATGAGGAGGGAGACAACTCGTACGCGGTTGACCCGTCATTAGGATCGGTGGTAATTGCCGACTCCTTTGTAGAAGAAATTGTGGGACCTGATGAAGGGACTTGTCTTGTTGTTCGGCGAACACTCAGCAACACACTTGATCGGGCAGAAAACCTCCAGCGAGAAGCTATTTTTCATACCCGATGTACCATTGCCCAAAAGGTTTGCACGGTAATTATTGATGGTGGCAGTTGTACCAACGTGGCTTCACAAACTTTGGTCTCCAAACTGAACCTGATCACCGAGCCTCATCCTTCGCCTTATGTGATCCAATGGTTAAACCAAGGTAAAGGAATACACGTATCTCATCGAATTCTTTTGTCTCTTAGTATTGGCAGATCGTACGAGGACAAGATTTGGTGTGATGTCATTCCTATGGATGCTTGCCACGTACTCTTAGGACGTCCATGGTTGTTTGATCGTCGGGTGATGCATGACGGTTATCAAAACACCTACTTTTTCAACCACAACGATAAAAAAATCGTTCTCACCCCAATGTCTCCGGTCACCACTTCAACTAAACACCCACAACCTTTGAGTACTCTGTTGAAAGCTGAACAACAAGAATATTATTCTGTTAAAGATTTTATTCTTATGGGCCTTGATGAAACTGAACCTAACCCACCAGTCACCCCTAACCCCCATATCCAGCCTTTACTACAATCCTATAATCATGTATTCCCCACTGAGATCCCCTCCGGGTTACCACCCCTACGCACCATTCAACATAAGATCGACTTTATTCCCGGATCGGTACTACCTAACAAACCCGCTTATCGTTCGAACCCTCAAGAAACAAACGAGATGCGGAAACAAGTTGAAGGGCTATTGCAAAAGGGACTCATACGCGAATCACTCAGCCCGTGTGCAGTTCCCACTATACTTGTGCCCAAAAAGAATGGAGAATGGCGAATGTGTATGGATAGCAGGTCAATCAATAAGATAACCATTAAGTACTGTTTTCCAATTCCTCGACTGAATGACCTGTTGGATGAGCTCTATGGTGCTACTGTGTTTTCTAAGGTTGATCTAAGGAGCGGTTATCATCAGATACGAATATTTGAAGGAGATGAGTGGAAGACTGCTTTCAAAACAAAAGAGGGCTTATATGAATGGCTCGTCATGCCTTTCGGGTTGTCCGACGCACCGAGTACTTTCATGCGCTTGATGAATCAGGTATTAAAACCCTTTTTGGGCAGGTTTGTTGTCGTTTATTTCGATGACATCCTCGTGTTTAGCAGAACCGAAGATGATCACCAATCCCACCTTCAACAACTGTTCGATGTGTTAGATCAGGAGAAGCTCTATGGGAATTTAGACAAATGTGAGTTCTTCACTACTCAAGTAACCTTTCTTGGTTATCTAGTGTCTGCACAGGGTATTCAGGTTGATGAAAGAAAGGTCCAAGCTATTCGGGATTGGCCAGTTCCACAATCTATTCATCAGGTTCGAAGCTTTCATGGTCTAGCTTCCTTTTATCGGCGTTTTGTGAAGAATTTCAGCACCCTTGTGGCCCCAATGACTGAAATTACTAAGCTAAAGAAGTTTGAGTGGAACCCGCAAGCACAGGCCGCGTTTGAAGAGCTCAAGAAACAGTTATCTTCAACCCCGGTCTTGGCCCTTCCATGTTTTGATGAAGTCTTTGAGGTCGAATGTGATGCGTCAGGAGTGGGAATTGGTGCTGTTCTATCAAAATTGGGCCGACCAATTGCCTATTTCAGCGAGAAACTAAATGAAGCAAGGCAACGATATTCGACTTACGACAAAGAATTTTACGCTATAGTGAGGGCTTTGGATCAGTGGCAACATTATTTGATCTCCAAGGAATTCATATTGCATTCTGATCATGAGGCACTCAAGTATATTCAAGGGCAACACAAGTTACGATCACGACACGCTAAGTGGGTGGAGTATTTACAAGCATTTAATTTCACCATTAAGCACAAGTCAGGAAAATTAAACAAGGGAGCTGATGCTTTATCTCGAAAATATACTTTGGTCACTTCACTACGGCCGAGAGTTGTTGGGCTTGAACTACTCCCACAAAACTACCCCTCTGATCCTGATTTTGGAGAACTATTTTCTAGCTGCCAAAATCACGCCACGGGTGAATACCATCTCTGTAATGGTTACCTTTTCAAAAGAAATCGGTTATGTATTCCCAAGCATAGCATTCGGTTGTTGTTGATCCAAGAAACTCATGAGGGTGGATTAGCAGGGCATTTGGGCATTGATAAAACTCTTACAATGTTACAGAATAATTTTTTTTGGCCCAAGATGGTGCGTGATGTGGAGCATTATGTCCGTCGTTGTTTGCCTTGTCACCAAGCCAAAAGTCACTCGTCTCCCCATGGCTTGTACATGCCGTTACCAGTACCTGTTGCCCCGTGGGAAGACATTAGCCTTGATTTCATCATTGGTTTACCCAGAACACAACGTCAGAAAGATTCTATTATGGTAGTGGTCGACCGTTTCTCAAAAATGGCTCATTTTATTGCTTGTCATACCACATATGATGCTGTTCAGGTAGCTAATCTCTACTTCAAAGAAATAGTTAGACTCCATGGAATCCCGCGTTCAATGGTTAGTGACCGGGACGTCAAGTTCCTTAGTCATTTTTGGGTAACTTTATGGAGGAAAATGGGTACTAAGCTCAAATTTAGTACTTCCAGCCACCCCAAACCGATGGACAGACGGAGGTAACTAACCGCACCCTCGGATCTCTACTTAGATCGCTTATCAATAATAATCTGAAACAATGGGAGGAATTGCTACCTCAGGCTGAATTTGCTTATAATAGAGCTCCTAACAAGACCACCGGTCGTAGTCCTTTCATGGTTGTTTACGGTTTGAATCCGAAGACACCATTAGACCTTGCTGTTCTTGACACGTCAACTAAATTCAATCAGGAAGCCAGTGATCGAGCTGCTGATATTAAGGCTTTGCATCAGCACGTATATGACAAGATCACCAAGTCAAATGAACTCATTAAGTATCGCCGCGATAAGGGACGCAAGCACATTCTGTTTCAACCCGGCGATCTAGTTTGGGTTCACTTTCGAAAGGAGCGGTTTCCAGCCAAGCGTCGTTCCAAGCTTAGCCCCAGGGGTGAAGGTCCGTTTAAAATCCTAACCAAGGTTAACGACAACGCGTACAAAGTAGATCTTCCGGGAACACCTGCAGCAGCGGCTACTTTCAATGTCACTGATCTTCAACCCTACTATGACCCGGACGAACCTATTCCAAGTTTGAGGGCAAACTTTCTTGAAGCTGGGGAGGATGATAGGCAGAACACTCCTCAAAACCTAATTGATGCACCAGATGATCCATACCCGTTTCAAGATACGAGTCAAGTGGGACACGGATGGGTCAGTTTGATTCAATCAAAGTCCATCATGTGATCGCAGACTGTCACCTCCACACGTGCTACATACCAGTCAACTTATAATTCTCAGTCAATTTAATTTCCATGTCATTTTATTGTCTTTATTATTTTCCTTTATTTGACATTTTCAAAGCAGTTATTTACTTTCCCTAATTGTAGCTACGTGGGTGGTTATTTTCCTTTTTCTCTGGGTATGTAATGCAAACATTCATGAATGAAAAAGGGTTCTTGATTTTCCTAAAACTCTTTCTCTTTGTTTAGAGATGTTTTATTCCATTGCTATCCTAGTTTTTTGGCAGAATTAGGAGGTGATCTTGGAAGCTGATTTGGGATCTCGTGGTGTGTCTGTAACGAAATTTCCAAGTTGGTTTTGCCTCAGCGAGATCTTTGAGTGGTGAACTCTGTATCTTAGAGAGAACGCTGCATTAATTTCCTTATTCGGGTTGATTTCGATCCACTTAAGAAGCTGCCGGCTATCACCATGGGCAAAGGCGGAGACAGAAAAGGGGGGGGGGGGGGGGGGGGGGCACGTGCCCCCTAGCGAAAAAATTGTAGTGCAATTTTTTTTTAAATATCTGGCTATTTTTGTAATTTGTCCCCCGTAACAAACCAATTTGTAGTCAAGTTTCTAAAAATTATCAAATTTTGTCCCCTCGACCATAACTTTCTGGCTCCGCCCGTGGCCGGCTATTTTTGTAATTTGTCCCCCGTAACAAACCAATTTGTAGTGTAGTTTCTAAAAATTACTGTATCAAATTTTGTCCCTAGACCATAACTTTCTGGCTCCGCCCGTGGCCGGCTATTTTTGTAATTTGTCCCCGTAACAAACCAATCTGTAGTGTAGTTTCTAAAATTTATCAAAGTTTGTCCCTTCGACCATAACTTTGTGGCTCCGCCCGTGGCCATGGGGCTCTGTACCTAAAAGCAAAGGCAACTATGAGGTAACTAGCTAAGGCTCTATACCTAAAACGCGGGGATAAAATAATCTAAAAAGCTAAACACGGGGCAAATATGTAGCAAGGCTACTAAAGTCACCTATAAATCCTACAGGAAATACTTGCATATCAAATTTTCAAGGTTTTACTTGTTTTAAAAATGTGCTAAAAATGTATAAAATAAACACCTGAACAAGCGTAGCCAAACGGAGTCCGAATAAGCGACGCGATTAAGGTATTTACACGAGATGGACAAGTTAGTGATGTCTTGAAGGTTAAGGTAGTTTGTGCAATGTGCCAGTGAGTCTATATCCATGTCTGTAACCTTTGTTGCTGTTGATGTCGTCATTATTTGGATGGAAAATTGATGTTTGATAGTGAAACCTAATCGTGAATTGAATTTTACTCGTAACAATTTTACTCGAAGATGGAAATCGGTTGGGGGATTTGAAAGAAAACTACCACGGTTGGTTATAAATAAAAACTAAATAAAGTTTTTTTAGCCTGATTTTTAGTTCTTAGTTTCTTTAAGTAATGAAAAATAGAAATAGCAATAGAAAAAATTCTTTAATTTTTTATTTCAATTTCTCTAGAAATAATGAATGGAAATGTGCTATAAATGTAGAGAGTGATATTTTTAGAAATTTGAAAATGCAAAGGGATTAAAAAAAATTAAAGGAAAACTATGGGAGAGAGTAAAGAACTCTTTCCTTAATTCTAGTTAAATTTTAAAAATTGAGATTTTCGTTCTTTCATAAAAATTTCTCAAAAATGTATGACTAAACAGATTTTCAGTTTTTTCAGTTTCTAATGAAAAATTTTACAGTCATATTTTTCTTCAAAATTAACCAAATTACCTTTTTTTTTAATTTTTTTTTTTTTTTTTTTTCTTTTTTCTCCTCAAGTCATAATTGAGAACACAAAGGGTAGAAAATTTTCTTCCATTTTCCATTTCAATCTCCTTAGAAAAGGGGAAAAGTTTTTATTTATAGAACAAGTTTCGATGATATTTTTTAGAAAATTAAAAAATGCAATAGGATGTAAAAAAAAGTTTTAGAAAAAAATATAGGAGATAGTAAAAAGCTATTTCTTCAATTCTAAGTAAATTTTGAAAAAATTTATTTTCATTCTTTCAGAAAAAAATCTCAAAAATGTATGACTAAACGGGTTTTTAGCTTTTTCATTTTCTAATTAAAAACTTACTTAAGAATGGAGTATTTTTCCCCAGCTAAACACACTATAAGAGTTGTTTGTTTAGCAAAAAAATTTTTTTTATAGTGTTTGGTTTTAGCTTACAAGTTGGAGATTATCTGCTAAGGGGTTTCGACGTTTGATAAGTGTTTTCTTTTGTGGGTTGTCTAAATTATTGCAAACGGAAAAGTGGGCGTCTAAGCCTTATTGTCTGTGATGAATGTTTATATTAGCTCATTGGATTGTGAAGAGATAAGCCTTTTATTATTGCAACCAATCGATTACTGTAACACATGTTTAGCCATAAAATTAATACAACAACAATAACAACACTCAATCTCGTCTGAACGATGTATGGGAAAGATGGAATGTAGACAAATCATACCTAGCCATAAGGTAAACCCGAGAGTAATGAGACTGTTTTCATGAAGACCCCGTCAATTGTATGTGTGAGGGTAAATGTGCTCAAATATAAGTTTAAAGGTGTCACAGTCACTTCTCGTTCCCAATCACTTCTCATTCCTAATAGAAACTTGATACTTTCCTCATCATAAGTCATAAAGCTAATTATGAAGATTTGCCAAACACTGCATTATATACCTTGTAATAATAATTTACAATAAATAAGTTTGAACGTTTGTAAATATGGTTGATCGTTTGTTGTTGTTTACTATGCTGCTTGTGTGAGGTCGCCAGTGTGATCAACATGTTCAGTAATTATTGTCAGCGCCGACATAAGATAAACTAAACAGAACAATCAAAACTAAGCTACAAATGATCTGGTGTAAAAATATTTCACAAGCAAAAGTGCAAAAATGTATATTTAATAGCAAGTATGATACCACACCTTATTGTTTATTTTAACTCCAGAATCTGTTGAGACATCTCATAGACACCGTCTAAATGAAGAAAGATTCATGAGAACATCATTTTTATTTTAAAATCTATCATATTAGTTCCATATAACATATCCCATGGTATCCTCGTTACAGAAAAGGACCACACTTGAATCCATAAAATAACTATAACATGATTCAAAACAACAAGCTAACAAATTTAAAATGTCTTTATTAATGAATCTAAGTGCATATCTTTGGCTAAGCGGCAAATTCTAGCATCTGCAGTGATCTTTATTTTGTATAAACTCAAGAATAGAACAGCCGTATGGCAGGTGTGAAGTGATGAGTAGGCAGATGAATTTACACGGGAAGCTTGTCCCCGCTGGTGTTGGTGCAGGTGCTGTTACGAAGTAACTAAAATATGAAAACAACGCTGTCGTGAACCCTGGATTTCTGGTTCTGAGCCACACACTCAGATATCCACATCAAGTTCCTGATCTCCTGCTCCCTCAGCCTCATGTATGCAAAGAACACGCCATAGTGAAACTGCAGATTAAAAAGCACCAGTTTAATCTTTAAAACCCTAAATTTCATTACTGGTAATGGTGACCAGTTTACTTGTATGCGGGTCAATTCAGGTTAGTTTTATCTCTAGCAGGTTAAATCAAAGCTAAAAAGTAAACAGGTCAAAAGTCACCCAAAGTGTATTTTATATTTCATAAAAACTCCAAAATCTTCAAAAAGTTATATTATCATGGAAATAGTATAATAGTTGTAATCATAGTAAGTTAACATAGATATTTATATAAAGTTTTGGACAAAACAATGTTCTTGGTCAATCTAACGCACCCCTTCCACTTCTACCAAATCTGAATTTTAGAAAATTAAACTCAACACAATGACCAACCTGCTGCTCAAAAGATAAGCAAAGTCGTTTCACCTCCTCTTCATAAAATGCCTTATCAAGCATCTGGCTTTCTCCATAGGATAGCTTGCCAAATATGGGCTGGTAAGGAGGGTATTTCTCCATCACACCACGAACCTACCAAAGTGATATACGAAAAACTAAAATACATGAAAAACAACGTACTTTACAGAGTCAAATTGGACATAGGTTTTTTCAGTTTTTCATCTCTAAGAGCTTCAAGTCATCGAGTTAACTTGTTTGTAGATTGACTCTTTTGGAAAAGGAGGTACTATTAATCAAATTAATCGGTCATCTTTTTTTCATGATACTTTAATGAGATAGAGCGAAGGCATATACCTGGTCTATATCCTCACAGACAGCAAGTTCCTCGTGGCCGTAAGGGTAGCTGTTGCAAAGCCAGAAGCAGAGTATAGATAAGCACACAATAAAAAGATGGTGAGAAAGATACAGGGGTAACAATTTTGACATATTTAGTTAAGAATTTAGGCCAAGCTGATCAAATTTATATGTTAGCTAAAAGGGAATGGGTTATACGGGTCAGATATGTATCAATGTCGCCAAGACTCTTATTTAATGCAAACAAGCATACAACCTCCTGATTAGTTGTCATCCAAAAAGTTAGATTAGTGTTATGAGATTCTTGTTGTAATTATAACTAAAAACACTGATAATTTACAAATATTTAAAATGGAGAAAATAGCATTTGCAGGTCAACCTAAATTATCCCCTCCCATTCCAATGTGTACTAAGACCGACACTTTCCAACCCAATCCCGTTATGCCACGTTACCCACCCTGCCCAACCCACCTATCTTGCAACCTTTAGATAGAACTGTGACTAGCATATCCACGGAAGTTGCATTACTTACAGTAAGCCAAAACTAGAATACAACTTTTTACGATCATCTCGCGTAAGCTCTGTTCCAATGCTGCATACAGAATTAGCAAGACAGCAGTAAAAATTTATAATCAGAAACTTGCATATATAAATAAACTGCCCCAAGAACAAAACATTCAAAAAAGGAAGCACCTGTTTATGGTAATATTAACAGCTCTTCTATCAGCCTCAAATGCTAGAAGATCGGCCATTATTTCAGCAGTCGCACCACCTAGTTTCTGTTCCCAAATTCTTAATTAGAACGCCACTACAGAAAGATATTTGTACATATGAAAATTACCACAAAAACACTTACCTGGCAGAACTGGTAAAAATCCTCAAGATATGCCTTATAAAGAGTGTTTCTCATAATCTCGATGTTCATATCATCCAAATCCTGCATATGGTGGTATTAACTTGATTCAAAAAGAAGAACAAACCAAAAAAAATACAAATGAGATAGGAAAACGAGCAGTATACCTCTGATGTAATGCACTCAGAAAAGTATGGAGCAAGTGGTGTATCGACAAGCACCAGTCTGTAGAGCTCGCGCATATTCTGGGCGACTGCCAGGGTGGCAATACTGAAATAATGAAAAAGAAAGTTAACTTGAGCAGCACTTATGTAAAAACTCGGGATGAGTTGCCAGCATGTTACCTGTCAAACATTCCCAGAGGGTGGCATTTCTCCAACAGTTCCTGAACGTCTCTCTCGTGCAGTGTTCCAGTAACAATGAGGACAACATTGTCAATCATGTGACCATATCTGAGGGGAAAAGGAAATATTAGTTCTACAAAGATATTTTGTTCCTTTTCTGGCTGTTTAGGTACTAACGTTGAATCTGCTAAAAAATCTATTTCTTTGGTCGTCTGACAAGATACCAGATTAGTGATGGTAAGTATCAAATTTGTTAAATTCCATACCACTGAAGAAGCAAAAAGGACAATTAAGTCC
>CP139503.1:284110313-284228412 GCA_021014915.2 Artemisia tridentata subsp. tridentata
AAGGACACCAGTTGTAAACTCATGAGTCCTACGCAGATCTTAGCAATCTGCCAGAACATTTATGAGAGAATTTACAAATGTAATTCTCAATGATTGAATGGAAATTCCTGCCAGGGTCAACATCAAACAGCCCTGAAAGCAGGTCACTTCGGTAATTCCCTGTGGATTACGCTTAGTGATCACGACGGTTCCAAACGGTCTACAGTCGTGGAGTGATCTCCAGCGACTCACCTAATCATTGATTTACATTGGTAAGATCTTAAAAAACCCTCTGTAGGTTTTCGATTTAGGAACGGTCTTGGTAAGGATTAGAGAGAGTTTTCACACTATGCTGTTAACAATCTCAAAGTCCGAACCTGTAAGTACCGGATGTTTTATTGCTAACTGTCGTATGCAGGAACATCTGGCGAGTGTAGCTGATTGCTGTTGCAGCTGTTTGCAGTTGTAGCTGATTGATGATGCAGTTGATGCAGTTATAGCAGATTGCCGAACAAGATGCCAGTCAACCACCACATGTTCACACTACATCATCATTCATAATCAAAGAAGTCATGATAAACTAAAAGACCTTCAACACAGCTTCTGCAAACTCTGATGCTGAAAGATCATGACTCTAAATAGTGTGAGCATGTCGGTTCAAAGAATATCTCATCACATTGAAACATACCACTGAAAGATGACTTGGAAACACATGGTGGATGATAACTCCAAAGAATCAACAAAGATCATCCAAGACAGAAGAAAAAGTCATCTGAAGATTTGCTGCTGCATAATGATCAAGGATTGTGAAGAATCATTGTTTAACGAGCTATGAAGTCAAGAGCCATGGATGAAGTGCAATATTCAGAACATTACTTCAGGGGTGACCTCCCTTAGGGGGAGATTGTTAGGAATATGAATATTCAGTTGAAGACTCGGTCACCCCAAGTACTTATTAGCACATCATAGCTCGTAGGATAACTAGTAATATTAGTAGTAGCTTAGTTAGTATTATTAGAATTGTGGAGTGGGTCGGGTCTTTACCCACTGTCAGCTCGCTCCACAGCCCGCTAGGGGCATATTATGTAAGGACTATATATACCCCTTTCCTACACAAGGGAAAGGGTGGAACTTCTCATTATTCTCTAATCTAATACACATACATTTCTCTCTCTAAGTTCCCAACTTTCTCTCTCTAAACTCTCATCTATTCGATCCACATACAAGCCCTAATCTTGTGTTTATGTGTTAGTGAATATCCTACAAAGCCAGTGTTTCATACCAAGCTCTTGGTGCCTGATGAAGGCCATAAAGAGCCTTAACAACTCTGTACACTTTGTCTGGATGGTCAGGATCAATGAAACCTGGAGGTTGTGAGACATACACCTCTTCTTCAATTGTGCCATATAGAAGTGCACTCTTGACATCCATTTGGTAAACTGTGAAGCCTAAAAATGAAGCATAAGCTAAGAAAAGCCTAATTTCCTCAAGTCTTGCTACTGGAGCAAAAACCTCATCATAGTCTATACCTTCTTGTTGTGTGTACCCTTGGGCTACTAATCTAGCCTTATTCCTAATCACTATGCCTCTTTCATCCCTTTTATTCTTGAAAACCCATCTAGTGCCAATTACCTTTGCATCCTTAGGTAAATCAACCAGCACCCATACCTTCTGAATCTTGAACTGAAGAAGCTCCTCTTGCATAGCTTCTACCCAGCTTGAATCATCTAAGGCTTTCAGAATGTTCTTTGGTTCATCTTGTGAGAGAAAACATACAAACAAGCAAGAGTTTGAAAACTCATGCTGCTTTGAAGCATAAAGGGCATCAAGAAGCCCTTGTTGGTCTGAAGACATCAGTTGTTGCCTTGTCTTCACACCTGATTGTACATCTCCAATCACATTTTCTAGGGAGTGGACTTTGTGAATCCTTGTGTGTGGGGTTGAAGGAACTTGATAGTTAGGTGTGATATTGCTCAAATCCACCTCATTATCTGAGAAATCTGCTTCATTTAAGTCTGAAGGGCCAGCAATAGAATCATTTGGCCTAGCAGCAGAAAAATTAATCCTAGCAGTAGAATGCTCTGTCTCAGCAGCACTATCATCAGCAGAAACATTGTGTTGTTCCTTTGTTCCATCTTCCTTGTGTTCATTTTCAACATCTTCTTTAGCTTTACCAGAAGAAGATTCATCATTTGTTGAAGTTGAAGCCACACTGGTACTTATTGGCATCCATACATGATCTTGATTTGTCTCCTTGTCTAACCCTGCCTCATTTGTTGTTTGTGGACCTGAAAAATTATTAGTTTCTGCAACAACAGGCACATAATTCATAGAATGGGTTAATGTCTCTAGATCAAATAGCCAATTCGGACCTTCACCTACTACATTGGATTTATGCTCTAAAAATTCCACATGTAGGTTTTCCTCTACTTTCTTAGTTCTTAAGTTGTATACTCTAAATGCTTTACTATTGAGAGAATATCCAACTAAGAAACCTTCATCTGCTTTGACATCAAATTTTCCAAGATGGTCTAAGGTATTGAGAATTGTCACATGACATCCAAAAGGTCCAAGAAATCCTATTGCAGGAGTTCTACCTCTAAAAAGTTCATATGATGTCTTATTGTGAGGCTTAAAAACTAAAACTCTATTCTGGACATAGCAAGCAGTGTTGACTGCTTCAGCCCAAAAAGTTATAGGTAGCTTATAATCACCTAACATAGTTCTAGCAGCTTATATTAGTGTTCTATTTTTTCTTTCAGCAACTCCATTATGTTTTGGAGTTCTAGCAACACTAAATTCTCTCCTAATACCCTTTTCGTTGCAGAATTCATCCATGATAAGTGTGTAAATACTCATCATTTTATACCCATATAAGACACAAAAATGATCAAAAACACCCAAATGGACCATATATTGTTACAAATATCCTTGGATTGTGTTTTATGTGTTTCAGGTACAAAAAGGATTGAAAACAAGGCAAATATGGACAAAACCGAGCGTGATATGGAAAAGAGCCGAAAGCCGATGCCGGGAAAGAAATTATTTATTCAGATAAAATTCAAGCTCGGAAAATCCCAATTGGCCCTTGGATTATTCTCATTTGGCAACTTTAGTCCCTTGGTTTAATTTTGAAGAATGGCAGATTGGACCCCTGAAGTTACAAGATTTTACAACTTTGGTCCTTGTGATTTAATCCCATTAACTAAACAAAACCAAATCCATAAAACCCTTAACCATTTAAAAGCCCAAGCCCAATGTTTAAAACCCAACCCGGTTTCCTTTTTTTAGTTAACCCAGTTGACCCGGTCAACTTCTTCCCTTTCCCATTTCCCGCCAAACAAAAAAAACACCATCATCACCACCTCTGCCACACGCCACCACCCACCCTACTCCTCTGCTCCATCTAGTTCACGTGTAACCCACCCCCTCACATGTATCCCATGCCATGTCACCAATCCGTGTGACCTTTTTGGGCGCCAAAAGTATATCTAGGGCTGTGATCACTCCAACTTTAATCCAAGGGGTGGGATTTGATCCCAAGAAGCACAAGAAGCATCCTATGCTGTTTTACCTCACAGAACAAGCACAAAAGAGTGAAGACCCCTAGTCTTAGTTTTTAGTATAAATAGGTCAAGTGTAAGCCATAAAAGGTAGGATTAATTTAGCTTAAAAATAAGAAGGTACTTGTATTTTTATCTTTCAGTATTGTAATTCCCAACTTCAGTTAATGAAATTTTATTTTCTTATTTGGTCAACGAAAGTCAATAGTACTATTCATCTGCTTATTTCTAGTCACTCAATGCTTATTCTGAGTAGTGTTAGTCATAAATGTTATTTGAGTTCATAAATCAGCAGTAGTAGTGTTTTAATCTCAGTTTGGGTTAAAAATCATACAAGTAGCCAAAAATAGTAGAAATAGCTTATAGCCTTTTAAGTACTTATTTAGGATTCAATATTGCTTAATAGTTGATAATTTAGATAGATAATTAGTAGTGATTAGTTTGCATAGCTTATATTGGTAATTGTAGTGTAATATTGCATATTCAAGTTCTATTAGGGGTGTTTGGTATAAGGCAGTCTTGAGCTAAAGAGCTTATGTACTGTTCATTGACCCCTTTGCTTAGTTTTGATTGAGATTTATTAAGGATAAATAAGCTGTTAGTGATAGGTGTTGAGTTTTTTTTAGTGCCTTTGAGGTTTTGAACCCATAGGTGCAATAGTAGATGTCCAACTGCCTTCATAAGCTCTATATAAGATAAGCCTGTTTTAGTGAAAACTCTTGGTATTCTTGTGATCATTACAGAGGTTATAGTGATAGAAAAATAGTTGGTAGTGTTTCAATTCGTTTTTGCAAAGATTTGAGGTTAAAACCTCAACTGCTGCATCATTTTCAATTGTGCAGATCTGCACAAGAGCTGTGTTTCTTAGCTTCTTTTATAACCTGCCATTGCTTATTCATTTGAGATCATTGTTTGAATTTTGGACTTATTGGTAGCTGATAATATTGGATTTATGGTTCTGATCTTGGTCTTCAATTGAGGGCTTATTATTTAAGCTTAAATAGGTCTACAAATCAGTACCACAGAACTGTTCTTAGCCTTCTACATTTTTGCACCCATTAGCATCTGTTCTTAGGGTTAATTGGGTAAGCAATTGTGGAAAGAAATTGGGCATTTTTGATTTATAAGTAGTTTGTTGTATCAGCTTTTAGATTCTGCTTTTGGTTTCCCCTTAGGAGCTTTTAGCTAGCTTCTAGATCAGCTGCAAGTAGGCTGATTAGTCATTGTTTTTGCCTTTAATTGTGAACTGCACAAAATGCTTATTAGCTTATTCTGAATGCTTCTCTGGTCACTTTTGGTAGTTTTGAGCTTGAATCAGTGTGTTGATCTGATTTTGAGCAGTTGGTTAATTTTGGTGCTATTTAGCTTATTTTAGAGCTTATTTGCAATTGCTTATTTGCACAATCTGCTTATTAGGGTTGAACTAAGTTCTGATTTCATTTTTCCTAGCTTCATAATATCAATTAAGAGTTTTCTGCAAAATTTCATATTTTTCCAAAGTCATTTACTATTTTTAAATCATTTAAATAGTTTCTTGTAGTTTTTAATTCATAAAAATAAAATAAAAAATCAAAAAAAATCAATTCTTTTTTTTTAAATTTTCTTTTGTAATTTAGAACGTAAGAAAATTAATTTGGTATTCCTAGAATTAATATTTTTAGATTTCACGTTTTAGTCTCGCGTTTTCCCGTTTTTAATTTCGTTAATTGTTACGTTTTGCTAATTTATGCTTTGTAGATTTATATGTTTCCCTTAGCCTATTTATGCTTCCCGTAGTTGTAGGAAATTTAAATCCAAAATCTCTCCGTTTTCATATTTCAAACACGATTCACAAACCCGATCTCACAAATTCCATTCATCCTTCATCGGGGATAACGAACCGGGTTACACATACTTCACTTGTGTTTCCTAGGAAATAAATTACGTGTTGATTCCATGCGAATCAATTTTTGGCGCCGCTGTCGGGGAAAGTTGTAGCGAATTTTAAAATCTCGTTTGTCGATTCGTGTTTTATAAACCAATCTTTGTGAAGGTTTATAGTATTTTTGTGAATATTTCGTAAAAAAAAAAATAATAATAATAATAATAAAAAAAAAAAACAAAAAAAACAAAACACTTTGTCTAAAGTGTTTTCAAAAAAAAAATACAAAAAATAATATATCCTCACTTTATTGAAAGTGTTGTAAACCATTCCTAATTTCCAACAAAACAAATCGTGAGTTAATTGTTTTCGGATTATCTTGAAATTACAACCTATACAAGTGGTTTAAGGATGGTTTGGCATTAAATTGACAAACCAAAAGAGGCGGGTTTTTAATCAGCTTTCGAGCGGACCTTTGCTTCTCCGCCACTCTGCGAGTAGTTTTGAGAGAAACGAATTTCGATTGACGAATCGATCCCAAAAATATTGTGATTAATTTTTCTTTAATATAAAAAACCCAAAAAGATTTTCTTTTCAAAATTTATTTTTCCCTTTTTCCTTTTTCCCTTTATGTTTGTTAAAATATTTTTAATTATAAAAATTCAAAAATATTCTTCTTATTCCTCTTAAATGTTTAATTATTATCTTCTTACCCTCTCATTGTTCAATTCTCCGCAATGATCGGTTTTCCATCATACAATCCCCATGATCCTCGGACCATGGAGGATTTCTATCGTCCAACACTGATCGGTAGAGGAGGACCGATCACTCCCACATCAGTCTCGGGAACTGATTTCAAATTATAAAATCATATGGTTCGGCTGATCCGGCAAAATTGCCAATTCTACGGATTTCGAGATGAAGATGCAAACGAGCACCTAAACAAGTTCATATCTATCACTCAATACATGAAACAGAAAGGAGTTTCTCAAGATAACATTCGTTTGAATCTTTTTCCGTTCTCTTTATCCCACCACGCTGAATCTTGGTTTTATACTCTTAAAACCCACTCAATTCATACTTGGGAAGAGATGTTCGTCAAGTTTCTTTCAAAATACTTTCCTCATTCTAAAACGGTGCAACTTAGGAAAGACATTCTGAATTTCCAGCAATTGCCCATTGAGTCAGTATTTGAAGCTTGGGAACGATTCAAATCTTTGTTACAGAAATGTCCTGACCACAAAATTTTGCTTCTTGATCAAATCCTAACATTTTATAGTGGTATAACTCCGATTGATCGAGACAAAATCATGTTGGCTGCCGGAGGCAATCTCATGAGGAAGACTCCTCAAGAAGCTTATGATTTGATCGAGAATATGACACAACATCACTATCAGTGGGATACTGGAGCCCTCTATGACTCCACCACTGTTTTGAGTGATAATTATTCCGATTACATTCCCGCTGAGATTGCACAAATTGGGGTCCTTGGCAATCACAAAAGTTATATAAATCAAGATTGCCAGCAAGGACCAAGTCATCCTTACACTATCCACTATTCATACTCAGATGAAAGTGATGAGGATGACCCTTTTGATGAAGAGAAATCTAATGAGGACCATTCAGATACCTTTTTAATGGGGGACAAGGAAGTCGAAATCAATCCTCTTAAGGAAATTGACGGCCTTGTTCCAATCCCAAGGGTATCCGAGGAACCTCTCGATCTTCCTGATTCTACTTCTCAAACATTTGATATGACCATCAAAAATCCTTTTACTCTAAATTCAGACAATCAAAGTTTTGGTATTCATAACCAGGATGAGAGTAATAAGGATGAACCTTTAGTAGAAGAAGACGATCATAAATCAATTCCTCCATTGAGTGGCAATCCCACTCCCTCTTTTAATTCTGTTATCGCGTCTCTCACCTCCTTCGAGGATTGTGATCTTCTCTTAAAAGAGACCGACGCTTTTCTTGCTCTTGATGATTCAATTTCACCAGAAATTGATGATACTTATCTTGATCCGGAGGGAGATATTCTTTTACTTAAGGATTTGCTAAGTGATGAGTCAGATACGGAGACATTAATGGACGAAGTGCAAACTTCTAGCACACAAAGTACAGCACATGTCCCACCTCCGTATATCCCTCCTGAGCCCAAGCTCAAAGACATACTTCATAAGAGTAATTCTCTTCTTGAGGAGTTCGCCGATGAACTCGCTCACATTTATCCCATCCCACTTGGGGATGAAGATAAAATTTTTGATTTTGAATCAGATCTGAGAGATTTGGAATTTTTGCTAAGTCATGATCCATCAACTAATTATGCCTCTAGTCTGGGGGAATTCGCCGATGAACTCTCTCACATCATATCTCCACCGGAGTATGATCACTCTAAGGACTCGGAGGGAAACGTAATCTATAGTAAGCAATTGCTTATTAAAGACACAATTCCGAATCTCCCTCTTGAGGTGCTTTTAGATCATGGCCTTAAAAGCAATAATGACAAATTTGATAATGATAACGATTTTATCGTAATTGTTCTCAAAATTTGCTTTCCTTTCCTCACAAATGATGTGATTTCTCCTCTTCTTCACTTCTTCGGGAGTGAGGATACCATCTTTGACCCCGGTATCACCATTTATAATTTCTATTTTAAGCCGGGTGTATCTCATCGGAGTGGAACTTTCGAGAACTTCAATGTTTATCCAAACATTTTTAATGAAAGTCCGATGGAGATTTTCTCTTCCACATGCTTCCCCAAGAACAAATGAATTAGGGGTCGAGTCAAGCTAGTGACTTGGTTAACAAAAACATTAGCACCACATGGGTGACAACCCATGTCTCTGACTTCTTTCTATTTTCTGACACTAAGTGTGGGGGGAATTCCTCTACTGTGCTTTGTTTGTGTGTTGTTTGCTCTTGTTTGCAGGTTTCCCATAGATCGTGATGATTGATGCGCCTGTTTTCAATCCAGCCGCCCAATATCCGATCTTGTTGCTAACATTTATCTAGGGATATCTTTTTAATCCTGTTTGTGAAAATAGAGATTTCTGTTCCACACTTGGCTATTAGTATTACCGTTTTACGTTCTAAGTGTCGGCATAATAGCCGGTACTTTGAATATTGAGGGCAATATTCAATTCTAAGTGTGGGGGGGAATTCTCGCGAATTTTGTCACATATGTACCTTCTAGTGCCCTAGTACCCCCGTTTTGACCAAAATTTTAAATTTTTTTTCGTTTTTAAATAAGAAATTGTGTTATGTTTAGTCTTGATTAGGTTAGAAAAAAGGGAATCCCGACTCTGCCAGAGTATTGATCTGGCTGCTTCCTTAACGATTAGACTAAGGTTTTACGATATGTGCAAATGAAAATGCTAAGCGTAGAATAGTTGGTTTTCTTTAGAGCTTATATAAGCAATCTATGGCTTTTCCTCCCAGGAGATAACTAATCGGACTTAATAAGTGCTTATTTTCAAACATTTGAACACACAAAATCATTTTTTTTTATATACGATTTTGAAAAATACTAGTTCAAAGATTTATTTAAACTTCGGAACAAGCATATGTCATAGTAATGTAAAAGTTAAGTAATAAATGTATGTGCTTAAAAAAGCTACGGTTCAAGATCGGCCCTTGGATCCTTATTTCCGGAAGGCGTTTAGGTCTTGGCTACCCTCTTACACCGGCCCTTGGACCTCTAATTCAGGAATGTGTGAGGTCTTGGTCTAACACCCTTGGATCCTCATTTCAGGAATGTTTAGAGTCTTGGAACTCTCCGTTGTAACGGCCCTTGGATCCTTTATTCCGGAAGGTGTAAGGTCTTGGTTCCCGTGAAACTCCGTTAGTTTATGTTGCACAAGTAAAAAAAAAAAAAATGATGAAAAAATGAAAAGAAAAGAATAAAATAAAATGGAATGATATTGCAAAATGCAATAAGTTTTGATGTGTTTAATAAAATTTTGAAACTTGCTTGTTGTGAATTATAAATATATCTTTCAACTAGTATTAGTCAAAATCTTATAAAAACGTCGATTTTTGTGATCAAAGTTTTGAAAATCAAGCACATTCACCTAACTTGAATAAATTGTGGGGGTGAAAAGTTAAGTTTCGGCTTACATAGATTATTAGTATAAGTAGTGTTAGCATTTTACAAAAACATTTGCACATTGAGTTTAAGCTTAGTTGGGATTATAAAATGAGGATGATGATTACAATTCCCGGGAGACACCCATTTTGTGTGAATCCCGTTCTATGATACCATTTTTGTAAATCAAGCATTGTGTCTATTTTTGTTTTAGTTTAAATTTCTCGCATTTAATAAAAAGTCAAAACGGGGTATATTTGGTATTCTTTTGATCCTTTCATTACTTCACATGATCGGATTGCAAGGGACTAGCAATAGTTTAGTGTGGAGGATTGATGAGTGTGTAAATACTCATCATTTTATACCCATATAAGACACAAAAATGACCAAAAACACCAAAATGGACCATATATTGTTACAAATATCCTTGGATTGTGTTTTATGTGTTTCAGGTACAAAAAGGATTGAAAACAAGGCAAATATGGGCAAAACCGAGCGTGATATGGAAAAGAGCCGAAAGCCGATGCCGGGAAAGAAATTATTTATTCAGATAAAATTCAAGCTCGGAAAATCCCAATTGGCCCTTGGATTATTCTCATTTGGCAACTTTAGTCCCTTGGTTTAATTTTGAAGAATGGCAGATTGGACCTCTGAAGTTACAAGATTTTACAACTTTGGTCCTTGTGATTTAATCCCATTAACTAAACAAAACCAAATCCATAAAACCCTTAACCATTTAAAAGCCCAAGCCCAATGTTTAAAACCCAACCCGGTTTCCTTTTTTTAGTTAACCCAGTTGACCCGGTCAACTTCTTCCCTTTCCCATTTCCCGCCAAACAAAAAAACACCATCATCACCACCTCTGCCACACGCCACCACCCACCCTACTCCTCTGCTCCATCTAGTTCACGTGTAACCCACCCCCTCACATGTATCCCATGCCATGTCACCAATCCGTGTGACCTTTTTGGGCGCCAAAAGTATATCTAGGGCTGTGATCATTCCAACTTTAATCCAAGGGGTGGGATTTGATCCCAAGAAGCACAAGAAGCATCCTATGCTGTTTTACCTCACAGAACAAGCACAAAAGAGTGAAGACCCCTAGTCTTAGTTTTTAGTATAAATAGGTCAAGTGTAAGCCATAAAAGGCAGGATTAATTTAGCTTAAAAATTAGAAGGTACTTGTATTTTTATCTTTCAGTATTGTAATTCCCAACTTCAGTTAATGAAATTTTAGTTTTCTTATATGGTCAACGAAAGTCAATAGTACAGTTCATCTGCTTATTTCTAGTCACTCAATGCTTATTCTGAGTAGTGTTAGTCATAAATGTTATTTGAGTTCATAAATCAGCAGTAGTAGTGTTTTAATCTCAGTTTGGGTTAAAAATCATACAAGTAGCCAAAAATAGTAGAAATAGCTTATAGCCTTTTAAGTGCTTATATAGGATTCAATATTGCTTAATAATTGATAATTTAGATAGATAATCAGTAGTGATTAGTTTGCATAGCTTATATTGGTAATTGTAGTGTAATATTGCATATTCAAGTTCTATTAGGGGTGTTTGATATAAGGCAGTCTTGAGCTAAAGAGCTTATGTACTGTTCATTGACCCCTTTGCTTAGTTTTGATTGAGATTTATTAAGGATAAAAAAGCTGTTAGTGATAGGTGTTGAGTTTTTTTTAGTGCTTTTGAGGTTTTGAACCCATAGGTGCAATAGTAGATGTTCAACTGCCTTCATAAGCTCTATATAAGCTAAGCCTATTTTAGTGAAAACTCTTGGTATTCTTGTGATCGTTACAGAGGTTATAGTGATAGAAAAATAGTTGGTAGTGTTTCAATTGGTTTTTGCAAAGATTTGAGGTTAAAACCTCAACTGCTGCATCATTTTCAATTGTGCAGATCTGCACAAGAGCTGTGTTTCTCAGCTTCTTTTATAACCTGCCATTGCTTATTCATTTGAGATCATTGTTTGAATTTTGGACTTATTGGTAGCTGGTAATATTGGATTTATGGTTCTGATCTTGGTCTTCAATTGAGGGCTTATTATTTAAGCTTAAATAGGTCTGCAAATCAGTACCACAGAACTGTTCTTAGCCTGCTACATTTTTGCACCCATTAGCATATGTTCTTAGGGTTAATTGGGTAAGCAATTGTGGAAAGAAATTGGGCATTTTTGGTTTATAAGTAGTTTGTTGTATCAGCTTTTAGATTCTGCTTTTGGTTTCCCCTTAGGAGCTTTTAGCTAGCTTCTAGATCTGCTGCAAGTAGGCTGATTAGTCATTGTTTTTGCCTTTAATTGTGAACTGCACAAAATGCTTATTAGCTTATTCTGAATGCTTCTCTGGTCACTTTTGGTAGTTTTGAGCTTGAATCAGTGTGTTGATCTGATTTTGAGCAGTTGGTTAATTTTTGTGCTATTTAGCTTATTTTAGAGCTTATTTACAACTACTTATTTGCACAATCTGCTTTTTAGGGTTGAACTAAGTTCTGATTTCATTTTTCCTAGCTTCATAATATCATTTAAGAGTTTTCTGAAATATTTCATATTTTTCCAAAGTCATTTACTATTTTTAAATCATTTAAATAGTTTCTTGTAGTTTTTAATTCATAAAAATAAAATCAAAAAATCAAAAAAATTCAATTCTTTTTTTAAAAATTTTCTTTTGTAATTTAGAACGTAGGAAAATTAATTTGGTATTCCTAGAATTAATATTTTTAGATTTCACGTTTTAGTCTCGCGTTTTCCCGTTTTTAATTTCGTTAATTGTTACGTTTTGCTAATTTATGCTTTGTAGATTTATATGTTTCCCTTAGCCTATTTATGCTTCCCGTAGTTGTAGGAAATTTAAATCCAAAATCTCTCCGTTTTCATATTTCAAACACGATTCACAAACCCGATCTCACAAATTCCATTCATCTTTCATCGGGGATAATGAACCGGGTTACACATACTTCACTTGTGTTTCCTAGGAAATAAATTACGTGTTGATTCCATGCGAATCAATCCATAACTCTATTTTTGAAATCTGTCTCATTATCACATCTAATGACTTTTACTCTTTTTTCTACTAGGTTTTCTATCTCAGTAATGAAAGTCTTAAGGATGCTAGGTGTCTCATCCTTAGTAGCTAAAAAGAAAACCCATGTAAATCTACTATAGTCATCAGTAATAACTAGACAATATCTCTTATGTTGCATACTTCTAACATTTGTAGGACCAAACAAGTCCATATGAAGCATAAACAATGATTGATTGATAGAGTTAAAAATCTTGGGCTTACAAGTGGCCTTATGTTGTTTGCCTTTAAGACAAGCAATGCATGTTTGATCATTTTCAAATCGTTTTTGAGGTAAACCTCTTACCAAACCATTCTTAACAATCTGATTTATGGTTTTGAAATTAATATGACCAAGCCTCCTATGCCATAACATTGATTCATCCAATGTGGCCTTTGCAACAAGACAAGTTAAATCCTTTTTAGGAACAATGTTCTTCATGTCTACACTGTACATATTGCCCTTTCTAGGAATTTTAAGAAGCACTTGACTTTCATCAGGCATCTTAAAATCAGGAGAAAGTACAAGACATTCAGTGTCACAGAAAAGAACTTTGTTCTTTTTGTCACACATTTGTGAGACACTAAAAAGATTATAATTTAGCTCTTGTACATAGTACACATCTTCAAAATCTATATTTCCAGTTTTAATTGTACCTTTACCGGAAATTTTGCCACCAACACCTCCTCCAAAGGTAACATAGCCTCCATCTATTGATTGAAAATCTGAGAGATAAGACTTGTTGCCTGTCATGTGCCTTGAACATCCACTATCTGAGTATCCTTGATCCTCTTGTTTATCAATTGAATGTTCCTGCACAGAAATGAGAAGTATTAGTTTCTTTTGGGGACCCGAGCCATTACTGACTTGGATCTGCCTTTTGCATCAATGAAATTTAATCTCTTAAGAACAGTTGATGCAACATTGGATTTAAGAATCCAACATGCTGAGGCCTTAACAGCATTTGCCCTGTTTTCCGTAGCAGCAGAATGAATTACATGCTTAGCAGCAGAAACTGCTAGCTTTGTAATTGTTCCCTTAATTTTCCAAACTTGTTTTTGGACCACTGCTTTTTTTTGAATGGGCCTTTGAACAGTCTTTGATGCATTTGTATAAAAATATTTTGCATTTTTAACTGTTGGTCTTGGGTTAACAGTCATGAATGGTCTAGCAGCAGAAATGCTTTGGTAACTGCTCTAGGTTTTGTTCTCTTAGACTTAGAGTGAAAGTGAGTTTGAGGAGTTTGCCTTTTGAAATTCACCCTATTGTTTTCATACCCAGATACCCATTTGTTACAGAAAGCTGCAAGATGATCAAAACTACCACATATGTAACAAGCTTTATTATAAAAGAAAAAGTCATCACCTAATTGGTTAGACTTGAGGCCATTCTAATTTTTTTGGTTACCTCTGGGCTTGCTAGTGGATCTATATTGTTCACAATATTTAACTGATTGCCTAACATGTTTAATGTTTGTTCTAGGCTTAACAGTATCTTTTTTGATCACTTTAGGAACCCTTGTTCCTGCTTTCTTAACTACTTCAGGTTTAGACATAACCTATTCATCTTCATCATCATCAGATACCCAGTCTTCAATGACTATTCTATCTTATCTTCTATCAGAGGACACATTGTCCTCAGAAAGTGAAGTTTTACTTAAACTTTCACTTACTTTCTTAGGTTCATCAACAACTAGCTTGGTCTTTGGCTGTACACCATATTGTAGCTCAGGTTGTTGAAATTCAGGGACACTTGAATTTTCTAGGTCAATCCCTGGGGGTTTAGGGATACCTCTGTATGAAGGTGGGACACTCTTGTATCCTACTCCTGACTTAGCTCTATTAATTACTTGACATTCTATCATGTTGGTCACACCTCTAGAAGCATGTTCTAGTGTCTGTGTAGTCAAGTGAATGTTTTCATTTTCCTTTTTGACCCTATCAAAAGCCTCTCTTAAAAGCTTAATTTCAGCATCTTTAAAGAATATGTCCTGTCTTAGGAGAGCTTTGTCATCAGAAAAAGCAAGTTCATTTTCTTTGTAGTATAAGATCTGCCTTTCTATTGATTCCAAACCACACTTATAGTTAATGTAGTTTTGATGAGTTTTGCCTAGCTCTTTCGTTTGTTCATCATAATGTTTGATTAAAGTTTGTAATTCTTTAAGAGCAGTACAAGCATTTGAACAAGCTTTATGAGATTATACCTCAGTAGTAGAAAAAGCCATGAGTCCCATTTGTGAAGAATCTTCTTCTTCATCAGCCATGAACCTCCAATCAAAACCTAGCCCATCAATAGCTACCATGTCTTTTGAGTTTGGCTCAGAAACCTCCCTTGTTTTGGATGTGCTTCCAAAACCTTTGTTCTTGCTATCCTGCTGCCTTGGCCTTCTACATTCTCTTGAGAAGTGCCCCATCATGTGGCAGTTATAGCACTCTATCTTTGACTTATCAAAACCAGCAGTATCAGTATTGCTGATTAAGAGCTTCTTCCCCGTCCTTTGATAGAACTTCTTGGCTCCCATGCTAAGAAGAGAAATTTGCCATTTTAGGTCCATTTCCTCCAGATCATCATCATTGATCTCTTGGAGGTCTTCATAGGTGAGCATGGACCCATTATTTTGACTTGTAAGAAATGTACAACAAGTCTTTTCATCCAAAATACCCATGGTACTGCTTGATGAACTAGCAGTACCAACACCATCAACAACTTTCACCTCTTCACTTGATTTTGAGGTACTAGGAGTTGACATAAAAGCCATGTTCCCAGTATTAGAACTAGTACCTCCATTCTTCTTCAAGTCTTGCTCCACAATCTTAAAGTTGCTATACAAATCAATCAGTTCCATTGTATCAAGGTCTGGCTTATTCTTCCAGACAACAACATGCATAGCCCACTCTTCTGGTAAGCTTCTCAGAAATTTTGAGTTCAAATCTTCTTGAGGTATTTCAACCCCAAGAATAGCAAGTTGGCTCACAATATTCTGAAGCCTATTAAACATATGGTCAAGAGATTCATTGTATGTAGATGAGAAGTTTTCAAACTGCTGCTTGAGCAGTGTCTTGTGGGTTTTCTTGGTGGCTTCATTTCCACCATATCTGGCAATAATAGCTTCAAATAATGACTTGGCATCTTTGAACTTGCTGAAGTTTACAAGTTGATCATTGGGAATGGTCATCATCAGCATGTTTCTTGCCTTCAAGTCATTCTTCTTCTTTATTCTATCTTCTGCAGTTGTTGGCTTTGTCTGCAGAGTTTTCACCACTTTGCCTTCCATTATTGATGAAATGGTTGTAGGCTGGTAAGAGTTTCCATCTTCAATGATTTCCCAAAGTGCATAGTCTTGCACTTGGAAATATTGCTCTATCCTCAGCCTCCACATCTCAAACTCATTCTGTTTGAGCATGGGTATTTTTGCAGCAACATTGGTCTGAATAGATTCAACGTCTATTTCTTCTTCTTCTTCTTCTTCTAAATCAACTATATCAGCCTGATGCTCTGATACCAATTGAGAGGGATTCGATACACTGATAAGGTGGTTAAACCTTTGTTGCTTTGTGTATGTGATAAGTTGAGTTAATATGATCAAGTACGCAGAATTTACTTAATCACACTTAGAAGGTTATTTGTGTTGTGGAAATGGAACAGTTATGCTTGTGTATATAGAACTAAGAACATGCAATGTTATCACCAAACGATTCAATATTATTCAAGATAATACGAGTGATCTTCAATATCACTAGGGTTACAAAGACCTTGAATCTTATGTTTTCTATGACTTGTGATATTTGTTCTATTGTTCTTGAGAGTTATTCTCTAAGCACTTAATAATTCACACTATTATCTATTCGTATGTCTATCACTAGTCTAATATCTTTCTTTTATAACACAAGAAAGATCTTTACAATATTGTCAAGTCTTATCGAACGCTTGCTTTGAGAGTGTCAGTCATTAAGATACAACTTGTATCTATGTTTACAACTTGTTCTGTGAATATAACATTATGATTGATCACATGGGGTAAGATATTATCTACCGTATATTGTTAACTTTAATACACATAATATCTTTTCATACTTATCCACTCAGCAGCAGAAAGTATCACCAGCAGAATGTTAACGCTAGCAGCAGAATGTTAAGCCTAGCAGCAGAATGTTAACGCTAGCAGCAGAATCAAATGCTCCAGCTGAAACCGATAACGCTAGCAGCAGAATCCGATATTGAACTTCTTGAATATTTAATTCCCAACAAATTCTTATTAGAAATCAATCAAAGAATCTATTACCCAAGTGTTTTGCGGAACAAACACTTGGGATTGAATAGACAAGGTATGGTGTGTCTCCTATCTAAACTCAAGCTATGTTTGAGTGGTAACAATATCGACCCACTGAGCTATCTCAAGGATTGGTTACTCTTTGTAGGAGAAAAGGGGTTTTGTGAAAGTCTAAGCTTTTATTGCACAAAAAAACCTAACTCACTTTTCTCCATCTGTTTGCTATTTATAGGCAAACATCTAAGAGTCCTGAAGATTAAAATACATAAAGAATAAGAAGGCGTGCCTGACAACTATAACAGTATTTGTCATTTCCAAGAATCAATAGGAATGCTCCAAAAAGTCTTCGAGTGTCAGTTCTGACACTTCTTGACTTTTAGCCACTTTAGGGATGGTTTGTTTCTGGCCCGATAAGACTTGTCCTTATCTCTCCAAACTCTTCCCGCTCAATCCCGCCTTTCTTTCAGGCTTCAGGTTCTTCAGTCTTCGCCTCCAGTCTTCAGTCTTTAATCATATTGTTGTTGAGGAGACTGGGGTTCAGTGAGTTCTTGTCCAACACTCACTAAACCCATTACCTTCTTCTTGGTCTCAAGTAACAATCAGGGAGATCCGCCTCCCTGAGTGGTGAGTCTTTTTTCTTAGACTCGTCCTGAGCATCTTGAAGGTAACTCACTGAGTGACTGTTCACTTAGTGACTTAATTATGTTTTCGGTTGATTAACACTTAGTGTAATTTGTATTCAAATCCTGTTTTAAGGATCCTTGGGTACTGACAGACCCAACAGGTTGGCCTGCAAAGTAAATAAGTTCCAAGATGACTAAATCCTCTATAACAGTTATTTGAGCTAAAAACTTAACAGTTTCTAATTGACAACTCACAGTCCTCGTGCAAATATGCCAATCCTTTGGCAGATCCTAGCGCAATTTTCATCCTCGTATCCCAGTCCAAGAGATCACCCTTTCCTGTCATGTCAAAAAATTTCACGTTAACCAATTTTGTTTGTGTAAATTGTTTCAAAGGTTTATTTATTTGTCATTTATAAATGTTCAAGAAACTAATATTCGAATCTTCTATATATTACTTTCAGGTGTGAACAAAAAGGTACCATTATAAGTTCCAACCTATTAACAACTAGACTAAAGATATAAGTGCTAACTTATTTTAATACTTTCGATTTAGATTCAACACGATTCGTTTTAAAATTTATAATCAAAACTAAATATTATTGCACCATTAAACTATAGGTTTAATCAAACGAATTATAACTTATTTTGAGATCATTTTATATTGTGGTTCGTTAAGCTAACTAACACACTTGAACTTACAAATATTTATTTGATTTTAATAAACACTATATCATGGTTCATTGATCTAATATGGAAGCCTTAACTTTTAATCATCTCGGTAAAACTAAAACGTATATATATGGGTCATGCCAAATCTTCTATAAACCTTTACAACTTATAAGTGTATTTTAACATAAACTCTTTTAATAAAACAATTACTTAAAATATAACTTTTACACACCTCTATTATATTTAGTTATATTTTATATATAATTTCAAACGACATTTTATAGCTCGAACTCGTCTAATATACTATTACCTTCTGTACATAGTCTTTCGGTTACTGTCAAACCAGAGACTTATTCGCCTTTGACACTCTTGTTATTATATGCTTATATGCTTATGCACTTCCAAGAGCCAATACTTGCAAACTACTTTCAAACTTAAATGCTGCCACACGAGCAACAACAACACAACACTTTGAAACTTTTGAGTTTCACCTCGTTGAGTCATGAACTAAAACTATGAACTAAACATGCCTTACTAATCTAGGTCGCGTGTCGGTGCCGAACACTATCAGCTTTATTGCACTATCCGACCGCTATTTATTGAGGTGAGTTTATAGCCCCACTTTTACTCTCATTATTTGTTTATTAAACCTTGGGGTGAGAAACATGCAAAACTTTTATTTGGACCTGAACTGAACTCATGCTTTTATCAAACTATTACGTAGAATTAGCCTAAGACACTGAATCCCACATGCCTAAACTCATGAACCGTCAATTCCTGCAGGGAAGCGCAAATGCTATAAATAGATCAATAGGGGTTGACACCCCCGTTCGGTTTGACTGGATAGGCAAATGCGAGCGTATAACATGTCGAAACACGAGTGTCATAGGATAGACACTTACAAGGGCTTTATTTAACGTGCTTCAGAGCATGCACATTGTTAAGCTTCGGTTGCATGAACTTAGTGTTAACGTAATAGACTTCACTTTTGAGTGACATTATATTTATCTGCTTTGCTTATGGTCCAACTACTGCTTTATAGTTAATCCTATGAACTCACCAGCTTTTTGCTGAATTTTAGCATGTTTTTCTCAGGTGTTTAGACAACTCATTATTGGCAAGGCGTGGCAAGGCAATGGTCATAAACTATTTATCGAAGTGTTTTCACACATTTTTATGACTTGTTTTTATGGGACCATTAAACTTATGGGCTTATCTGTTAAATTTAAAACTCTGATGTAAACTTGATTTAATTCAACTGAATGTATTTTAATGGAGTATGTATTCCGTTCTGTATTACCTTGTGTTATGATTTCCAATTCAGTAGCACCCCAGGACCCGAATGCTTCCGCAATACTAGATTTTGGGGGTGTTACACCTGGCATGTCTCTGCACAAATAGTAAACTGTGTCAGTTCTTTCTAGGACCCCTCCTCTTGGAGGGCTTGGCTTTGATGGCCTTTTTAAAAGTTACAATTGATGCATGGTCAGTAGTGGTATGGACTGTGCTTTCACAGATTTTACATTTGGTTGTTGATGTGGACTAAGTAGACTGAGAAGATGACTTGATGGTTCCTCTTCTAGCCTGAATGACCTTTTCATGTCCTAAGGTGTCATGTGAGGGATTTCCACATATGTCACAGCAAGGATCCATTAGACAATCATCAGGAATATGGTCATTGAAACCACAATGTGGACAAGGTGAAAAAGGCTTAGCTTTTAGCCTTTGTTTCTGTTTAGAATCAGAAGGATACTGAAAAGCTTGTGCTTTAAAGTGTGTTGCAGCATTGGATGAGACTGTGTATGACAAGTGATCAGAAGTCTTGTGATCTTCCTTTTTGCATATCATGCAAAAGTTGATTCTATAACAATAATCAGTGGAATGATTTGTATAGTTACACAGTTCACATCTTCACTGAGGTTTTGAAGATTTTACTTTGGAGGTGCTTGAGGAAGCTGGTTTGAGTTCCTTACTCTTAGATTGAGGTTTTTCAGATGATTCAATCTTTTCATTCAGCTTCCTGACAAGCTCAGCCAACTGATCATATTTTGAATCAGGGCTTTCAGTGTTCACCTCAGTTGGGACTGAAGTTGTTGAGTCATCAGTAGGAACTGAGACTTCAGGTGTGGGTCTCTTCAGGATGGTTCTACCTAATCCTGACTTCTCTTTTGGAGAATGTTGAGAGAAAACTAAAGGTGTTAGGTCTGAGCTAGGTGCAGCTCCCTGAAGGACTTTCAGTGGTGGGAGAGGTGTTTATGATTCAGATTCAGACTCATTGACAGACTCAGTGTTACTGACCTTATCAGTGAGTCCAAGCATATCTTTGATAGCCTGGCTTTCAGGTTGCAAGATTCTTCCAGTCTCAAAGTTAGGTAACTTACTGTCTGGGTTGTTTCTTTCAACCCAGTCACTAGACTTGGGTTTCATTTCTTGCTCAAAAGATATGCCAGCTGGAATAAAGGCCTTTTCACTATGACTCTCACTGAGGGATTCAGTGAGTTGTGTGGAAAACTAGAAGGGGGGGATTGAATAGTTTTACGTCTTTTTAATTTTATTATGAAAACTTTGTTTTCTTTTAAAACCTTAGATTTGAGTTTATATGAAAAATTATACTTGAACAATATTATTAATTATATGTGTATCCTTTTAGATTTGTTATAAAAGTTTTCTTTTCATGAATGGAGTTTTAAATTGATCTTTATGTGAAATCAACTTCTAATTAATACTAACAGTTATATATGCCTATATGTATGAAAGTAATGACGATATAAAGAAATAAGTAAGAGATGGAAAGATCAAACCGAGACACGAGAGATTTATAGTGGTTCGGCTACAAGGACACCTTCCTTACCCTACTCCACTCCCCGAGCACACCTTGCTCGAGAGTTTTCTTCACTACTTCAACAAGCTCCCTTATGGCGGAGAAAACCTTACACAACTTTGGCTTACACCGGTTTAACGACACAAAGCTAAATGTCGAGTTCTAATAGTAGCTAGAACCAATCTCACAACTTCACAACACAACTTCTTCACGACTTAATTCACAACAGCTTCACGACTTGAACTCTAGGACTTCACGACTTCAACACGACCGCTTCACAACTTCTATGCTACGGCTTCACGACTTCAACACTAGGACTTCACGACTAGGACTTCACAACTTCAACACGACCGCTTCACAACTTCTAAGCTACGACTTCACGACTTCTACATGATGACTTCACAACTTCCAAGCTATTGCTTCACGACTTCTACATGACGACTTCACAACTTCCAAGCTATGGCTTCACGACCTCTACATGATGACTTCACAACTTCTAAGCAATGGCTTCATGACTTCTACATGACGACTTCACGATTTCTAGGCTATGGCTTCATGACTTCTAGATGACGAATTCACAACTTCCAAGCTACGGCTTCACGACTTCTACACCGCGACTTCACAACTTCTACACCATGGCTTTACAACTTCTACATGACTTCTTTACACCACAACTACTTATACACCTTCTTCACTACTTACACACTATACATATTTAGTCACTTATGTTTACACCTTATACACACATTTTACACAAATGAATGAATGATTTACTAGGTATACTTAACAAACAACTTAAGTAACAAGATGATACTAAGTTGTAATACTTCTAGTCTTGATTGATAGAAGTATTCTTCTTTTGCACTTGGATGGTGGAAGCTTGGATCACTTGGAAACCAATGCTTAAGATTATATGATTAAAGGGTTTTTTGAAGATATGAAATGAGATCTACAACAGAAAGTTTTTAGTGCAAAAGGTGAGTAAAAATCCAGGGGAAGGCTGGTATTTAAGGGCAGAAAAACTGGACAGCTGGAAGCTAGTGGAGCGTGGCCGGCCCCCTTAAATAGGGGGGCAGTCCCCTTAATTTTAAGGGGGCCGCCTAGCAAAATTAAGGGGGCAGCCCAAGCCAACCATTGCCCAGTTTTGTCTTTTTGTGGAGAAGGTTTTTCTGGAACATTTTTACTGATTTTGGTTAAAAATTTGAATTCATAAATTTATAATGAATTAAACCTTTTTATTTATTACCAAAAATGTTTTTCTAAAAGATATAAAATGTTTTTGACATTTTATAAAAAATCTAGTTATTAAGAAAATGTTCCTTTGATCATATAATGCATTAAGCATTAGTTCATTCATACCTTAAGTGATTTTAGTTGTAGAAGTGAATATTTACAACTAAGTACTTGTTTATTTTATAAGTTTATGTTTTAATGAGTTTACATTTTGTGATCATCAAAACATAGAGATATGAATAAATATTGATAATGTTTTTAGGCATTATTTATGTCAACAATCTCCCCATTTTTGATGATTACAAAACTAAAACTCATTAAATCCAAAAAGTTATTTTTGGACAAGTATTTAGTGAGTTTATATTCACTTCTCCCCCTTTTTGTAGCATCAAAAAGGTTAAGCCGACAAGTTTTAGAGACAAAATTTGTCGGAACGAGAACTCCCCCTTGATGTGTGCTCCCCTTCGTTTGAGGGCACCAAGGAATCGATATATGGAATACTTGCAAGAAAAATATTAGAAGCACAAGCATATATATAGCAAAAATAAGCATGCATATTAAGACATTCATTAAAAATGTTGTGTATCAATACACAACCATCCAAGATTATATTCAATCCTACATTAGCTAGTAAGTAATGCAATCTACATAATCATTCTAGGAGTACATGATCTTCCATGGGGCTTGCACACAAAATAGTTTGAAAAATTATTTTTGATTAAGCATTGCATATGCTTAATTTGGTGAGAATGAAGGTGGTGGTGGTGTAGTGGGTGAAAATGGTGGAGGTTGTGGTGGAGGTTGGTTGTTAAGCATGTGTTCAAGGGATGAAAACATGTAGTGTATCTCATCTCTAAGACAAAAGATGATGGTTCGGTTGTGGATGCAACAAAGGCAATTGTCTCCATGGGCTTCAAGTAAAGCACAAGGGATGGGAAAGCATGGTGGTGGTATTGGTGATGATGAGAAATGAGCATCAAGAGGTGTTATTGGTGATATGGAAATGACAAGTTGGGTGAATGGAGGTTCTTGAGTAGGAGGTGGAGTTGATGCTCTTGATGGTGGTGATGATAGGTGTGAGTTGATGTAGTTATTGATGGATGAAGTGGAAGGTATGGATGAAGATGATTTGCCATGAGTGGAGGGTGTTTTTGATGGTGCATTTGGTGCACTTGGGGATGAACATTGAGGTGGTGGTGATGGAGTTTTGGTGTCTTAGAGATGATTTTGGTGATAGCATGGTGAATGAAAATGGGTGTTTGATGGAGGTGATGGTTGATTTAGGTAAGGTTTGGAGGTTTTATGGTAAAATTCCAATACCAGTTCGTCCTTTAAGAGAAATGGTAGCTGGGGCTAGATAAAAGGGGTCGCAAGATGCAAAAAAAAACAGTAAATTTTACTGCCCAGATGGCCGGTCCCCTTAATTGTAGGCCGGCCCCCTTAAAATTAAGGGGATCGCCTAGGGAATTAAGGGGGCTGCCCATCTGGTGTTTTCCCAGGCGACCAAATTTGAAAAATTCCCAGAAAAGGGTCATTTTTAGGGTGTTTTTGCAGCAAGCTCCATTTGAATCATGTACATCAAGAATGATTAAATAGTGGCATAAACATGTTAAATACGCATGCATAAATTTAAAACATATTATGGAATAAGCATATTATTAATCATCAAGCATGTATATATATCATGATATTGAGTATACAAGCAATAAGCATAACAATCATATATTAAAGACAAGAAATAAAGCATTCATTAGTTGAAAATAATTATGTTAAAAACATAATTATTGATACAACACATATTTTGCTTATAGCATACAATAAGTAGAAAATTTTAAATTGCCTAAGAGATCCATTTGACTTGCTTGAGACATGAAAAACTTGAATTATTTTGGATGGATGATGGTAAAGAGGGGGTAAAAATGTTGGATTAATGGGGTTGTAAGTTTGGGTGTATGGATGTTGGAGAGAGTGTTGATGGAGGAATTGGAGGTGGAGAGCTTGGACTTGACCATGTTGAATGAGGGTTTTGATTTTGTTCAAGTGGTGGTGTTGGATTAGATCTAGTGAGAAGATACTCAATCCAAGTGAGACGCTCATTTAAGGCGATGGTTTGATTTTGGAGAAAGATGCAACAAGGACAATTGTTGACATGTTTCTCAATTTGACTCAAGTGATGTGGTGATGATGGTAATGATGGTGAGATGGATGGTGATGGGTCTAAGTTGCTTTGAGCAAGGTGCAAAGCAAGGAGAGCATTAAGCTCATGGGCTTCCTTGAGTTCTTCAATGAACTTCAAGTGTTGAGTGGAAGGTGATGATAATGGAGAGTGGTTGTTATTTGGTGGAAGTGGTGGTGACACTCTTGGTGGTGGAGACATTTGTGAACTTGGGTAATTATGAGTGAATGAAGGTGGACATATGGATGATTGGTTATGTGTGTGAAAGGGTTCATTAGGATGAGGTTTAGGTGTTGGTTGAGTTTGAACAACATCATTTGTTGGGTTATGGCAAATGTCAAGCTTCCTCCTCCAAATGGGCCTCACTGAGATTTTAGCAACTCTTGAAGGCTTGGATCTTGGGTGGTTAGATGATGACATGTTTGGATGGATGATATGGATGAGCATTTATGATGGAGTTGGGTATTTATGGTGTAGTGATGATGTGATTGTGGAAGGTAAATTTTGGTGGGTGGTTTGTGACAAAATGTGTTTGTGAATTTTGGGAAGTATAGGATAAAATGGGCTAAAAAATAGAAAAAGGGAGCAGCACCTTTGACCATCAGATGGCTGGTCCCCTTAATTAAGGGGCCGGTCCCCTTAAATATTAAGGGGGCGCCTAATGAATTAAGGGGGCCGCCTATCTGCTGATTTCCAGGTTACTGGAAATGGGTTTTTGGCAGAAAATTGTTGAAAGGGTTGTGCTTTTGGGTTTAGTTTCAAGCAAGTCCAACTTCTTTTGAGGCAATTTAGGATTTAATAACTTATGTATGCTAAGCATATTCATTAGACATTATTATCTAGCATGCAAACAACTCATTTAACATGTAACATATATATGTTAGACAAGAAAACACTACATAGCACCAAGTAATTCATAGTATCATATTTAGGAAGATTAATAAGCTAGTTAAATAATCCTAATGAATATCTATGTGCATGGGAATGTAGAGTTGTGATAGCATGGACTTCTAGACTTGTACCAAGTGAGGTCTTAGTGAATAAATTATGGTTATTTTCAAATTTAGTTCACTTATAAATGTCATATACATAAATATAGATGACAGATATGAGATCACCATGCATGATTTAAAGAAATGTTTTTGGCATTATTCAACAATGTTTGAAAGTGGGTTTTTATGTGGATGTGAAAAATATTTTAATGAAATAGTTTTGGTTTTATTTCAAAATGTTTTTATGAGGAAAGAAAACATATTTTTCCAATCTTTGGTTTTGATAAACACGTAATTATGGACACAAGTTTGAAAGAAAGGTAGGATGGTGAAACATGTAAAATAGAAATGTGTCATAATCTTTTGAAAAATCATTTTTCCAAAATGTGAAGTTTTTGCAAATTTAAAAATAAGTCCCATTAATTATAGGTTTAAAAATAGTGGTTTATAAAAGATCTCACGCTCAAGGGTATTGGTTAAGTCTATTGTCACATGCTACCTCTTTCTACATATCCTATGGCATTTAATCATGTATTATGACTAAATACAAAAATACATCATGTCAGAGTAGTTAGAGAAAAACAAAAGCTATTATAATGACAATGCATTCAACAACTAAACAAATAATTACGAAGGCATGCAGTCAAATCACATAGGAGCAAGTAAACATCTAGAAATTTTATATATGCAAGATGACATAAATCTAGGAATGAAAAGCTCTAGTGAAATGCAAAGTTCGTAACAGTAAACTATCGTTAGGTATATTTAGGAAGAATAATGTATTCAAGTTGGAGAATGAGTATGAGACTATTACTAGTGGTGCTCACTTCAGGCTAAACACGACCGTTTTTACGGGTTACACACACCCAACTTCTCACATAGAAGCAATTCAACCGTTAGGTCAAATTGAGTTTCTTGTCAATAGAATCTCCAGTAGTCATTCTCTTTTTAGAAGAAATTAAGTTCCTAAATTTACCTATCGAAGAGTACCAAATATGAAGATTGCTTGGTTTACTAATACTTAGGGGGGCTAACTAAAGGGTTTCTAGTTCATTAAGCCACAGAACGAATATAACTAAAGTGTAGAGGCAAAGCAACCTATCAGACTAAGCGTATCCTAAGGCATTAATAAGATTATATGCATGAAGTAATTACTTATGAAATTTAAAAAGAAAACTTACCTCACGTCCTAGCTTTTCTTTGTAATGTCTCAGATAATAATCGACGTGTGAATGATAGGTGAGTCTTATTTGGACTTATTTGGAGTTTTATCTAATTTGCATTCGTCACATACCGGATGGTGATCTTCTCCTTCGTCTGTGTCACTCCATGATTTTGGATTGAGTTCACTTTGGAGTTGATTCATGTAGTCTTCGTCGTTAATACCTTCATTAACAGCATTTGAACTAGTAGCACATGTATCTATTTTATCTAAATGTTTATCTATTAAATTTTCTAAGATAACTAATTCATGTACAAGATCAAAATCTTCATCTTTGGCTTGGCATTTTTCTTGATGAAAGTTTAAGAGATTTTTCCAAATATCATTTGCCGTTTTACAGAAGAATATTCTTTCATAATCAACTTTCGGCAAGGTTTTATAAATAATTATTTTAGATTTATTATTTATGTCATTCTTTGTTTTCAAATGCTCAATTTGACTTTCAAAATCCGTTTTTGTTTGACTTTCAAAATTCGTTTTTGTTTGACTTTCAAAATATGTTTTTGTTTGACTTTCAAAATCACCAATCGAAATGACATGCCAAATATCTAGATCAATTGATTTCACATAAGTTTCAAATTTATTTTTCCATTCAAGAAAAGTATAGTTTTCAAATAGTGGTGGTTTTAGCAAAGATTCCCCTTCTAGATATTTTTCGAATTCCATAGATCGATTCAAGTTTTAAAATACAGTATATTTTAAAGATCTTGATTGACGTGGCTCTTGATACCAATTGTGGAAAACTAGAAGGGGGGGTTGAATAGTTTTACGTCTTTTTAATTTTATTATGAAAACTTTGTTTTCTTTTAAAACCTTAGATTTGAGTTTATATGAAAAATTATACTTGAACAATTTTATTGTAGACGTATGGTCTGGACTGACCCACGACAAGTGGGCCAGGCCCGGCAAACAGCGGCCCACTCTACGCCTAACCCTAATCCATGCCCTATAAATATAGGGGTGGAATCCCCTTCTTCAGGACGATCTTCAACAGGTTACTCTAAACCTAACCCTAATCAACCTATACCGCACCGATACTAACTTGATCGTCGGAGGTGGATCCCGGGGCTACAGCCTCGGGTCCACTCCTAACGGGTTCTCTTTGTTGAACAGGTCTACTCAGGGCTCGAGAAGACGACGAACGGCCCAGGGAGAGTCGTCGAATCCAGCCCGCGCCAGATTATGTATCAACAAGTTGGCGCCATCCGTGGGACCCGAATAAAATGCTCGTCCTACACATACGGTACACATCACACGACACATTAACCTAAGACCAATTATACCATACGCACTGTTTGTTTTGGTTTGACTTGGTCAAAAAATATTAATTCTTGGTTGTTGTTTTGTCGTACGTATATACATATAACAAAGAATTCATTCTTTGTTTACTTTGATTTTGTTCCTTCTCTAAACCAATCAAACGCATCCCTCTTTGGGATTTGATTTGGAGATATACGGAAAAGATATCCCGATATTTTTAAATTGGTAATAGGATATGTTATCTTTTAAATATTCAAAAGATTTTATGTAAATCTTTTAACTTGGTAAACACGATTTTACCTATAACGCACTAAGTCCGCACGATCGGACCTACTTTATCTTTTAGCCGCGAACAACGCAGTCACGATGTAACACCCCAACCCGATAAGGTTAAAAGGCGTCATGTTATGGAGTCAAATCAGAGCAAAGCATACAAACGACTTACATAATACAAATGGTTTACAATGTTACAAAGGAAAATATACCAATCTACGTAGTCATACATAAGTGAATACTAAAACTAAGGTATCGTCTTCATAAGCTAATCTCTCATCCCCAAAGCAAACCCAAGCTCCTGGCTTCCTACTAAAACCTGCCGCAGGAAAAGAAATGCGGCTGAGCTTAAAAAGCCCAGTGAACAGATATATAATAAACGGAAACAAAATCAAATGGAAATGAACAGACATATCATAATGAATGAGATATAGGAAAAGGGAATAAAGAGTAAGGTTTAGGACAGTAATCCACCACGAGCCCAAACAAATCAAATCATATCATATCGTAACCATAATCTTCAAATCATATAGAGGGGAGACCTCTCAGATAATCAGATAATATGAGGGGTGTCCTCATTCTTCAAATGGAGTAGCTAGCTCCCAAATTTTGTGAAAGACGTGGATTGCACCCATCATCAGTCACCAAATCAAATCATATCATATCATATACAAAGAAAATCTAGGATGCATCCATACGCCCCCCAAACAAATCATATTGGCCATAACAAATCATAAAGCGCGCATATCATATCAAATGGGGACGGTGTGTAACATCACTCGAACACACTAGAGTCATGCCATTGGTGCATCAATGACACGGCCATGTTACCTTCATGGCTAGGAAACAAATTTTGGCTCGTAGTATCAAACTGGGGTCAAAGGTTAAGGTTCATATCAAAGCAAAGGTCCATATAGTCATAGTCCAAATCTCAAGGTTCATATCAAAGGTTCACCTCAAAGGTTCATATCAAAGGTTCACAAATCGAAAGGATCACATCAAGTGTAGGGAACATAGCAATGTCGTAGGGAAACCCTAATATGAATCAAAATAGAGACCGAAGGCTCCTTATACAAAGAGCAGAATATCTGTACCTTATGACGAAAGCAAAACAGAAACAAAGCACGGGATATGGGAAACAGCTCAGAGTCTCTCCTTCTTCACACCTAAAGGAGTAGAAGGGGATTACAAATCATTCTTAATTAATTGCTTTTCCATTTTAAGTAACTTTCCCTTTTTAGTAAGTTTTCACTTTTAGAAAGTTTCCATTCTTAGTAAGTATGGAGTAACATAACTTAGTTAAATCATTATTACTGGAAATAAGGTATCTTTTATCATGTTTACACGTTTGGTCCATAAGATTTCACAATTTACATTTTATACCCTTATATTCCAAAAGTTACACTTTAAACCTTTTTATATCCATAATTACACATTAAACCCTTAATTAATCAAATTTACACAATGAGTACTTATTTTCACATGTTATACGAATGTACCCTTAAATATTCATAATTTACACATCAAGTCCCTCAAGTTATCAAAGTTACATATTAAGCCCTTTAATTTACAATTTCAACCTTTAATTATTAGTAATTACATATTAAGCCATTAAATTACCAAAATTACACATAACCCCCTGAATATATTTTATTACTCAAATCAACCTTAAGTTTCCAGAAATTTCATTTTTAGTCCCTCTCTTTCATTTAATTATAAATCGAATTAATATTTATTTAATTAATCAAAATAAACCTTTTATATGCAAAATTTACACATGACACCCTCAACTTATATTTTTAACACTTTAGACCAATCTTAATAATGTTCTAAACATACCCCACAAGTTTCATAATTTACAAAACACCCCCTTAACTATTAAAACCACAATTCGTATAACATTTTATTTATTCAAAACAAACCCTAAATGTCACCATCATTACACAATCATTACAAAACCTTAAAAAATGCATTAATGATCAGATCTACACCAAAGGAACCCTAACCCTAATTTTTATCCTTTTACTTTATTTCTTTTCTTTTTATTTCGAAAATCCGATTTCAAGTTTAAATCACCACGACTCATATAGGCTTCAATAATTCGAATTAACATTTTTTTGAGTTCATATGTATTATATAGAGTTCAAATAAAATAGATTTCATGCCATGAAAATTCGTATGTAATTATTTAAGGTTTTAATTCGTTTTTAAGGGTTAAATCACAAATTAATTATATATCATGCATGGTTCGAATCTAATATTTTTCATGAAGCTTATATGATGTAAGAATCACGAGAAAAATACCAAACTAAATATTGGACGTGTAGAATGAGCGTAATGAATTATTTCCCCACAATAAGCAATCGACACAAAGAATTCCTCCACGAGCAAACGAATGATCCCCCGACCTTGTAATCATTTTTCAAAGAGTATATACATTATAAGGAGTATGAGAAAAATGCTAAACAAATTTTATAGGTCTCGAATGAATTATTTGGAAATATACCTCACAAATTGACAATAATATCACCACGCTCGTATCAAGCAAGGTACGGCCCCAAATCTATTTTTCGCAGATCATATATGATGTGAGGGACATGGGAAAAATAACAAAAGAATTTCATAAGGGTCGAATGATACATAACGAATTATACCTCAATATGGTACTCGACAAAGGAAAATTTTCACATCGATCGAATCAGGCCAAGAGAAACTCCAAACTTATTTTTCTAGGCTTCTATGGATGCTAGAGATCACAGGAAAAATAGCCTTGTAGCTCCAAAAATTCGGATGAATAGGTGATGAATTTAGTTAGGGTTTTAGGGTTATTCGGTTTGTAAAATAGGAAATGATTGGAAGGAGAAATATATGGAATTGATTGCCGAGTGATTAGGAGGGGGGAGGACTTCTTCATACATTTTTAAGGAGGCCCAAACAATTTCTTAACAACCTTGATCCTTTTCTAATTTTAAATGATCTTATCTCATATATTTAATACTTTAAAACCATATAAATACATAACATATAAAGTTTTCGGTCCATATGTGACTTATAATGTGTTACAAATATTTTTGGTGGCTTGTACAAATATTACTTGGTGCCTCATAATTATTTCATATCATATATGGTTTAGTTACATAGGTTTTGCAATCTATTTGTTAGTTATATAAGCTTTAATTGAATTTCAAAGTTGTAGGGGCATTTTGGTCTTTTTACACGTTTTGGATTTTAGGGTTTTACACACGATAAATCTACCCGCGTTAGGCCATGCATTCGGACATCTTCGCAGATCGGCGCCATGAGCGCACTGTCACGTACAGGCACCACGATGCTAGTCAATTGCCATGCGCGCACTGGACGAAAGCCGTGGTCATCTGCGATCATCCACAAACGTTAGAGTCTATGCGGTCACGATACATCCATCTGCGTCTGTACGTGCGATTGAAACTACTAGTCGCGGTCATGGTACATCCATCCGCGCCATTGTTTTTATTATAATAAAAAAGAAAACGATCATGAGCGTACTGCGTTCGCAGATTAGCTACGTGCTACTTCTTTTATGTAGTTTGTAAAACCTCACGATAGGTGTAATTCACACTACTACTTCTCTTATGTGTTAATTTTACATGCTACGTGCTATATATATGCTATGCGCTAATTTTTTACTTCATTACCTTTTATATGTTGCGATGCGCAGCATATACTTCTAATATTTGCATTAAGTGTTTTTCAGGATTTGGATAAGTAAGTTTAATGCTCCTACACGAGTAGCACCATCAAACTTGGGGGGCTACCAGGATACGCACTGTGTGAGTACGCATCACGCAGGTATATTTGGAAGCAGATCGTACGTAAGAGGTATTGCAAGCCCGGTACAAAGACGAATTTAAATATTCGCACCCTATTGCCGCAGGGGAGACGTCCTCTGTTGGTTGTAAAGACGGATGTAATGTTCGCACCACTGCGCACAGCGCGCACCTCTGCCACAGAAGTACGTCTTCTGTCGCATCATGCTGCACCGCTACTGGCACAAAGGCACGCCCTTACCCAGGACGCAGCATACAGGAATCCACCTTCACCATTGTGAGACAATCACAATCGCAATGTCAATGTTACTCAGGTCGCACCTACAAGGACGCGCCTACAAGGTCGCGCCAACAAGGACAAGCCAACATGGTCATCACGCATTGCACCACAGACCCAGTGCGCACTGTCGCATTTGGGCTGCGCGTTATGGTCACGCCGTCATAGTTGGTTGGGCCTACGCAGCCACGAACAGGACTTAAGTCTAGCATAACATAGCCACGCACTATGTCACACTAGACTTGGGGGGCTTGTAGACGTATGGTCTGGACTGACCCACGACAAGTGGGCCAGGCCCGGCAAACAGCGGCCCACTCTACGCCTAACCCTAATCCATGCCCTATAAATATAGGGGTGGAATCCCCTTCTTCAGGACGATCTTCAACAGGTTACTCTAAACCTAACCCTAATCAACCTATACCGCACCGATACTAACTTGACCGTCGGAGGTGGATCCCGGGGATACGGCCTCGGGTCCACTCCTAACGGGTTCTCTTTGTTGAACAGGTCTACTCAGGGCTCGAGAAGACGACGAACGGCCCAGGGAGAGTCGTCGAATCCAGCCCGCGCCAGATTATGTATCAACAATTATTAATTATATGTGTATCCTTTTAGATTGGTTATAAAAGATTTCTTTTCATGAATGGAGTTTTAAATTGATCTTTATGTGAAATCAACTTCTAATTAATACTAACAGTTATACATGCCTATATGTATGAAAGTAATGACGATATAAAGAAATAAGTAAGAGATGGAAAGATCAAACCGAGACACGAGAGATTTATGGTGGTTCGGCTACAAGGACACCTTCATTGCCCTACTCCACTCCCCGAGCACACCTTGCTCGAGAGTTTTCTTCACTACTTCAACAAGCTCCCTTATGGCGGAGAAAACCTTACACAACTTTGGCTTACACCAGTTTAACGACACAAAGCTAAAAGTCGAGTTCTAATAGTAGCTAGAACCAATCTCACAACTTCACAACACAACTACTTCACGACTTAATTCACAACGGCTTCACGACATGAACTCTAGGACTTCACGACTTCAACACGACCGCTTCACAACTTCTATGCTACGGCTTCACGACTTCAACACTAGGACTTCACGACTAGGACTTCACAACTTCAACACGACCGCTTCACAACTTCTAAGCTACGACTTCACGACTTCTACATGATGACTTCACAACTTCCAAGCTATTGCTTCACGAATTCTACATGACGACTTCACAACTTCCAAGCTATGGCTTCACGACCTCTACATGACGACTTCACAACTTCTAAGCAATGGCTTCATGACTTCTACATGACGACTTCACGACTTCTAGGCTATGGCTTCATGACTTCTAGATGACGACTTCACAACTTCCAAGCTACGGCTTCACGACTTCTACACCGCGACTTTACAACTTCTACACCATGGCTTTACAACTTCTACATGACTTCTTTACACCACAACTACTTATACACCTTCTTCACTACTTACACACTATACATATCTAGTCACTTATGTTTACACCTTATACACACATTTTACACAAATGAATGAATGATTTACTAGGTGTACTTAACAAACAACTTAAGTAACAAGATGATACTAAGTTGTAATACTTCTAGTCTTGATTGATAGAAGTATTCTTCTTTTGCACTTGGATGGTGGAAGCTTGGATCACTTGGAAACCAATGCTTAAAATTATATGATCAAAGGGTTTTTTGAAGATATGAAATGAGATCTACAACAGAAAGTTTTTAGTGCAAAAGGTGAGTAAAAATCCAGGGAAAGGCTGATATTTATAGGCAGAAAAACTGGACAGCTGGAAGCTAGTGGAGCGTGGCCGGGACCCTTAAATAGGGGGCAGTCCCCTTAATTTTAAAGGGGCCGCCTAGCAAAATTAAGGGGGCCGCCCAAGCCAACCATTGCCCAGTTTTGTCTTTTTGTGGGGAAGGTTTTTCGGGAACATTTTTACTGATTTTGGTTAAAAATTTAAATTCATAAATTTATAATGAATTAAACCTTTTTATTTATTACCAAAAATGTTTTTCTAAAAGATATAAAATGTTTTTGACATTTTATAAAAAATCTAGTTATTAAGAAAATGTTCCTTTGATCATATAATGCTTTAAGCATTAGTTCATTCATACCTTAAGTGATTTTAGTTGTAGAAGTGAATATTTACATCTAAGTACTTGTTTATTTCATAAGTTTATGTTTTAATGAGTTTACATTTTGTGATCATCAAAACATAGAGATATGAATAAATATTGATAATGTTTTTAGGCATTATTTATGTCAACAAGTTGGTCTTCTCCTAAGATTTTCTTTTTAGAACTTGGAATAAGTCTAACAGTTTCATAGACTTTAGGATTCTTTGTTGTCCAGCTTTCAATGACAGCCTTTTCTTTGTTGAGCTCAGTTTGAAGAGCTTGGTTTTGTTTCAAAATTTTAGAGTTTTGAATTTGAAGTGTAACAGCTTCTAGCTTGGCTTGTTTTAAGACAAGTAGTTCATCTCTGCACTTGTTTAACTCTTGAACAAGTTTATTGTATTTTGAAAACAAATTAAGTCTTTGCTCTTCAACTAACTTAAGATCAACATTAATGTAATTTAAGTAAGATTGCCAATCAGAATCATCTGTAAGTTACTCATTAATCAAACACGTATGGTTCTTAGTGGTTTGGCCAATTCTAGAGGGAGGAAAAGAGAGAATATGGAACCTTAGTGAGAGAAAGTGAGATAATTTTAGATTGAACTAACGAAAGGTCCAACCCTTCCCATGGGTGGGAAGGGCTATTTATACAAGACATAAAAACGCCTCTAGTAGGCTATGGATCGGGCTGACAGTGGGTAAAGATCCGACCCGACTCCATGGTGAAACGATAACTAGACTAATATGATTAAACCTACGAGCTACTTAATGCTAATCCATACTCGGGGTGACCGAGTCTTTCATGTGAATATTTATATTCCTAATAATCTCCCTCTAAGGGAGGTCGCCCCGGAAATTACACTTTGAATTCTAGCATTCTATTACATAGATTAGAGTTCCTAGCTCGTAGTCTTTGATTCTTCTAAGTCTTTAATCTTTGTACTTTCAGTAGTGAACTTTTGATAACTGTTCTTTTGTCTTGGATGATCTTTGAGGATTCTTTGAGGTCATCATCCAACGTACTTCTCCAAGTCATCTTTTTGCAGTATCGTCTCCATGTGACGTTGTGATCTTTGGACCGACATGCTCACACTTTTTTGGATCATGATTTTCAGCATCAGAGTTGCGGAAGCAGTGTTGAAAGTCTTTCAATTATCATGATTTCTTTGATTATGATGGTGAAGTGTGAGCATGGGGTGATGGATCGGCATCTTTTAGGCAATCAGCTGCAACCGCCAGGGATTCCTGCATACAACAGTTAGCAATAAAATGTCCGGCACTTATAGGTTTGGATTTCGAGATTGTTAACAGCATAGTGTGAAAACTTTCTCTAATCCTTGTCAAGGCCGTTCCTGAATCGGAGACCCCTGAGAGGGCTTACAAGATCTACCGAAGTACATCAACGATTAGGTGAGTCGCTGGAGTTCACTCCACGACTGTAGACCGTTTGAAACCGTCACGACCACTAAGCATAATCTATAAGGAATTACCGAAGTGACCTGCTTTCAGGGCTATTTGATGTTGACCCTGGCAGGAATTTCTATTCAATCACTGAGAATTACATTTGTAAATTCCCTCATAAATGTTCTGGCAGATTGCTAAGATCTGCGTAGGACTCATAAGTTTACAACTGGTGTCCTTAATGTTGAACAACCAGTGTAGAAGTAACATGTGTTCCTACGCGATCTTTTGATGTATCTTGCGGCTCTAGACTCGATAAGTGCAATTTTTGGTAGTCGGAGACTGGAGCGGTGTCTCCTGTTTCAATATCAACATAACTCGTAATGAGCGGTCGATAGATTATGCAGGGCTCCCCGTGAGAATGAAACTAGTCCTTTTAAGAGAACTTGGGTAGCTAGAAGGTTTAGTGCAGTGCGTCACTTGGTCCATGACGTCTTGTCTTCAATACCGGTGTTACCTTAGTAACCACCAGTAGCATATGAATTGAACCCGGTTTCTGCCCTAAGGTTGAATAATTGGAGAGCTATTTCTTTTCACCCTTTCTCATTACATTTCTTTTTATTTCTTCAACCCCTTCTTTCTCCTTTCTTATATTACTTCTTTTTTTCTTTCATAATCATACCTAAGGACTTTCTAATACTAACTATTCGGTATTGTCCTTGGGTAGATCCCTCCGGCTCTGGCGGATCATAGGATGGTTTTCCTAACCTTAGCCACCTTATAACACCATGACTATCCTATGTTGCCGTAAACCATTTATTTGAAAATTCTCTCAAAGTGTTTATAATTAAGAAACACATTTGGCTAACACTTTGAGAGTTTTGTACTTTTCAAATACTCCCCCTTAACATGTGCTCATATGTTTATATTTAAAATTTGCACATGTTGGGTAGAGTTCGCCCTTTTTGAATTGATCTACCTTCAGTGAACATGGCCGATTCGAGACACGCTTACATCACTAGTTAGACTAGCTTGAAATTGTTACCCGGCCTGGTCAAGTCCACAGAAAGTTTCTCAAAACGGTACACTCTACTCAGACAAGTCCTCTTCGAGACACGCTTACATCACTGGTTAGACCAGCTTGAAATTATTACCCGGCCAGGACAAGTCCTTTCGATTAATGACAGTTAGTTTCGCTTCGTCAATTCATTGGTGAATTCTAAGTCGCGCTCACATGAGATGCCACATCCATTTTGTCATCACAAACCATTTGCTCCCCCTCAATATATGCATCGATATACGAAAGAGTTTAGCACATATGAGAGAGCATACACTTAAGTTTAAAATATCACATTTTTATCAGATTTCATATTTAACTCGCATTCTCTCCCCCGATTAAAAATTTCAAACCTTTTGAGATTTGTGATCCCAATTGATTTAAATAAGTTAGAAAATTTGGGAGAAAATGTGGTCAGATTCAATAAGTGCTGATAATGGAACGATACAATGCTCCCCCTCAATCAATGAGGGAGAATGTTCTTGTCAGTTATGATGAGTTTATAAATGATTTGGAGTTTAGCGAGAAACTCATGACAAGATTCATATTTTGAAACAGAACAACACATTTTTTATTCACTTGCTTATTATGTACAAAGTGGCGAGTTTTGATGATATAAAATTTTGAAATCACTCTCCCCCTCAATCGATGACCCGTTTTCTATTTAAAGAGCTGTAGTCATTGATTGAGTGACAAATTTTATGAAAAACTTCAAGTCTGATTGATTTCAAAAAAATTCATGGTACCACCAAGTTTAGCACAAAATACTTTCCTGAAGAATCATAGATAGAAAAGTATTTACGATGTAAAGAAGACTTCTCTTCTTATGCCAGAAATGATGCACTAAAATGTACATCAAGTCGAGGGTGCACGGATGTAAAGTAATCCATGCCCGGGAGAACTTAATCACCCGTTGTTAGGAACAACCGTCTTTTTGGCGACGTGCTTTCCTCATTTTGAAAAACGGGTTGCGTATCTGAAATAATAGCAAGCCATTTAGATATGTTTTTAAAACTTTTTGAACTTCTGCTCGAACTTTATTTAAAGACCCGTGTCATTATTGAATGACATTTCTAGGACCGTAAATATTATCGATACCAGAAGACATGCCTTGTAAAACTTTTTTTTTTTTTTTTTTTTTTTTTGAATTTTCTATTTTTTTTTTATTTTTATGGTTTTTCTTGGTTTTATAATTTTGTATTTTGTTTTTGGTATAAAATATATACAAAGGATACATGAGGTAAATCCATTACTCCTCAGTCTCTTCCTGAAGGCTTTTGAGTGTTTCTGGCTTCAATCTCTTCATACCAAGGCGCGGGAGAATAAACTGGAACCGTTCTCTCGGAAGTGCTTTAGTAAAGATATCTGCCAGCTGGTACTCAGTCCTCACGAAGTATAGTTCAACCACACCCTTTTCAACATGTTCCCTAATGAAGTGATGTCGGATATCAATGTGCTTTGATCTAGAGTGTTGGACATTGTTGCAGCAGAGAGCAATGGCACTTTTGTTGTCACAATAAAGAGGAATCTTGTTGTATACAAAGCCATAGTCCGATAGTTGAGATTTCATCCATAAGATTTGAGCACAGCACGCAGACATGGCAATGTATTTCGACGAGTATCTTGACACCCCGCATGGTCTGCATCTGCATAGGCTGTGAGTGCCATGGCGGTGTCCTTGGGATACCAGAGACCCATGTGAATAGTCCCTTGAAGATATCGAAAGACCCGCTTCACCGCTTCTAGATGCTTTTTGGTGGGCTTAGACTAGTACCGAGCACACACGCATACAGAGAATAAGAGATCTGGCCTACTAGCGGTGAGATACATTAGGGATCCAATCATACTACGAAACTTGGTTTGATCAACAGGAATCCCAGAGAGGTCTTCATCCAATTTCGATCTCTCAACCATAGGAGTGTCAACAGGATCACTTGAGTCAAATCCAAATTTCTTCAATATTTCATTTGATATTTGGATTGATTTATGAAGATGCCTCCGGGACTTTGAGAGATTTGTAAACCTAAGAAGAATGACATTTGTCCCATCATAGACATTTGGAACTTAGAACTCATCTCGTTAGAAAAACAATCACATTCCATAGGATCAGAGGAGGCAAAGATAATGTCATCTACGAAGATCTGAACGTGAAGTAGATGTTTGCCCGTTTTCCTAGTGAATACCGTAGGATCAGCAACACCTTTGGAGAATTTGTTTGCCAGAAGGAACTTAGACAAAGTGTCATACCGCACCCTAGGTGCCTGCTTTAGGCCATAGAGAGCTTTCTTCAAACGATAGACGTGAGTAGGGCGTTCAGGGTCCACAAATCCTTCTGGTTGACTAATATAGACTACCTCTTTCAAATCACCACTCAAGAATGCTGTCTTAACATCCATTTGGTAGACTATCATATTCTGACTGGCAGCATTAGCGAGAAAGATTCTTATGGCTTCAACTCGAGCAACAATTGCGAATGATTCTTCAAAGTCTATGCCCTCTTCTTGATGATATCCCTTTGCAACAAGCCGTGCCTTATTTTTCAGAACGTTTCCATGCTCATCAAGTTTCACTTTGAAGATCCACTTAAGAGTGATAATCATTGCACAATCTGGAGGAGGCACTAATTCCCATACTTCAAGTCGATCAAACTCATGAATTTCTTCTTGCATTGCAGTAAACTAGCAGTCTTTAGACAAAGCATCTTTGAAATCTTTGGGTTCGAATTTGGATAGTTCGAAATTAAAGAAGCACCACAATGCATCGGTGGCAAGTTGCTTTCGTGTGGATACCGGATGAGAAGGATTTTCAATGATGTTGTCAATCGGATGATCATTGGTCCATTTTCTAAAATGTTCATGTGGTTGTGGGTAGGGAACTGATGTTGCTGTGTTAGGATCCCCTGAAGAAGATGTCTCAGTAGAAGATTCCGGAGCAAATATATTCTCGAATGGAGCATCATCAGCAGGAGCAAAAGGATTCACTTCAAAAGAATTGTCAACTGCAGAGCCTAGCTGTACCGAAGGAGATTGAATATTCGATGATGATGGTGAGTGACTGGCAGATGGTGCGTCTTGACTAATTGAGACATATATAGATGGACCATCTGAGTTGTGTGAAATTGGAGCATCAGCAACTGGAGGTAAAGGTGGAGCTTTGGTTGTTGTATCAACAGTTGGTGGCTCAAAGTATTCATCAAACATCGGATCAAACAAATTCTTTAACTCATCACTCGTAGGGGGTACATAAGGAACTGTAGGAGTGGGACGCTGTACAAGACCTGAACTAATTGGTCCAGGAGACAAAAGATTAGGTGTGGGTCCAGAACTTGTGTGTCCAGGAGCCGTTTGCTCAGTCAGCTCATCGAATGTCACGTGAATGGTTTCCATAATTTTTCGGGTTCGTTTGTTGTAGATTCGGTATCCCTTGCGATCTGGTGCATACCCAACGAAGAATCCAATGTCTGCTTTAGCCTTTAGTTTTCCCAGATCCTGACTGTCATTTGTCGGGTAGCATAGAGCACCGAACACTCGCAGAAAAGAAAGATCTGGTTTCTTGCTATGTATCAGCTCATATGGAGTTTTGTCGTGAAGAGTATGTATCAAGGATCGGTTTTGGGTCTAACAAGCTGTAGCAATTGCTTCCGCCCAAAGAAACATCGGTGCCTTGGAAAATATTAGCATGGTTCGTGCAGCTTCCACAAGAGTACGATTTCGTCCTTCAACAACCCCGTTATGCTGAGGAGTGCGTGGAACACTTTTCCGGTGAGTTATGCCAATACTTTCATAAAATTGAATGAGTTGTTTGTTAACAAACTCAGTTCCATTGTCTGTGCAGATGATTCTGACAGTTTTGTTGAGTCTTACTTGTAGCTGTTTGACAAGTTTAATGATAACCTCTGGAGTCTCATCCTTTGTTCTCAAAAACTTCACCCATGTAAACCGAGAGTAGTCGTCGACCACCACAAGAATATATTTCTTCCCATTTATACTCTGCACTCTCATTGGTCCGCATATATCCATGTGAAGGGTGTGAAGAGCTTCCATAATGGTGTTGACAGATTTGGGTTTGTGAGTATGCTTCTTGCTTTTTCCTAGTTGACAAGCAGAACAAAGATGATCCTTTTCAAACCTCAATCTAGGCATACCTCGAACAAGATCCTTGCGAGTAAGTTCATTTATGGTGCCGAAGTTTAAGTGATTTAAACGACGGTGCCAAAGCCATGATTTGTTCTTTGAGGCCTTTGACAACAAGCAAATAGGAGAGGACCGCATCATATCTTCAATAGAGATGGTGTATAGATTAGTGCCACAACTGCCTTTAAGGAGATCAATACCATCCAATTCTCTGACGAAACATGTGTGTTTTTTGAAAGCAACTTCAAGATCGGAATCACAAAATTGACCAAGAGAGAATTAATTGTGCCCAAGTCCTTCCACGTAGTATACCCTGGAAATTACACTGTCACCAAAAACATAATCTCCATAACCCATAATTGCCCCAAAATGGTCGTTCCCGAATCTAACTGTCCCGATAAATTTATTCACGAAATTCTTGAGCCGTGTGCGATCCCCAGTCATATGTTTTGAGCAGCCCGAGTCCAAATACCAAAGGACGATTTGTACGACCTGCATTTGAAAACAGACAATGATGGATAACTAAAAAAGGTGGATCCCCACGTGCAACTGGGGTCCGTTTGGTTAGCACAAACAAACTCTGGAACTACAGGATTCATATATGCCATGGTATTCACAGTGGAAACTTCACTAGTAGCAGCAATTGACCTAGTTACAGGGAATTGTGTCTCTAAAGGGAAAATTTGACCAGTTGGCTTCCATTCCTTAACAGTCACTACTTTATGATTAGTCATTCTAGTTAAGGGGCACTGATCTCCTAAAGTAAATTTTTTTCCAGTGGGTCTCCATTGATAACCAACATTAGCAAACATTTTTCCTGTTGCTTTCCAAATTTGCTTACTCAGTTTAGGTTTTCTAACATACTTAACTGGGGATCGTTGAGAAGACATCAAGAATGACACAACACATTCATCATAATTACCAGAAATTAAGCATACATTACATGTCTTACAAATAGCATTAGAATTCGAATTAATTACAGTACGCTTATAGCTAATACTAGAATCAACACGATTCTTTTTTATCAAATCAAGTTTATTGTTCCTATGATGCTCTTCTACTTTCTCCTGATGAGCACTCTTAGCTGGCGCAGTCCTATCTTTCTTTGTATTGCGACTAGGCTTTGACCTGCTAGCTTTAGTGTCACTGTTTACTCCTGTAGAAGTGATGATGGGAACATTAGTTTGTTTCACTGCCATTTGTTTTTCTGGTTTTGATGTGCTGGGTTCAGATGTCGTTAATGGTACATCAATGGTAACATGCTTGTTCTTAGTCATTGAGGATGATGCAATAAACCTATCTCGCTTGTTAGCAATCTTAGGACATGTGCCAATGACGTATTCTAAGAGTTCCTGAGATCGTTTAGTGAGGAAGCAGGCATCTACAACTGCACTATCTAGTGGTTTCTCTATCCTATCCTCTTCTACGGTCTCACGAAGAATGTCAAGACTATCCTTAAGATAAGTGAGATAAACATGATGAGCTGACCTATTGTTCCTAAGAGGAAGCGGAATAGTCACAGCATCAATTGCATATTTTCTACCAGCAGAAACCTTTGGAACAATATTATCACTGGTGACGACTGACATTTTCCCTTTCACCTGAGCCTTTAGATTCTCAATCTCATTAAGCAAAGAAGTTATTTTTTCATTGGTTTTATCACGTGTGATTTTAATCGAATCATATAACTCTTTTTAACGTTGTTTAACATTTGAATTTTCAGCTTGAAACCAATCATTTTCATGTTGTAATTTATTGATGGTATCTCGATAGTGAAAATTCTGAGAATCTAAAGACGATGGTTTATGGGTGCCAATCACATCACTCTTATTCGATTTTAATTGGGCAATTTGGGCCCTCAATTTTCGAATCGTGTTAGTGTGAGCTTAAATTTTTTCATCTCGTTTGCTTAATTCAAAATATGCATCAAATTCAGGAGCATCAAAAGATGTCTTGGCATTTGAGATATTAATTCTTTCTTCTAAATGTTGATATTTTAATTGCAAATTAAGATTATCAACCTCTAGTTTTGAAAAATGCCTAACCATGTTATCATGGTCATCGTTTTGGATTTTCTCATGCAATTTTGAATTCTCCCCCTCAAGCTCAACAACACGATTCTGGGTAACATTCAATGCAATAGACAACTCATGAAATTGACAAGCAGTTAATGCAAAATCAGTAGCAGTATAAAATACATCCTGTGCAATACATCTAGCAATCAAATTCTCATTGTTAATGAGAATATTCTTTCTTTCAATCTCACAGCATTTAAGATCAATAGCATTTTGTTTCCTTATGTTTTCTGTTGATATAAATAATGCCTAAGCACGTTATTAATATTTTTCGATATCTCTACGTTTTGATAATCACAAAATGTAAAATCATTAATCGGAAAATTATGACGTAAACAAGTATTTAGTTGTAAATATCTATTTCTACAACTCAAATCACTTAAGGTATGAATGAACTAATGCTTAATGCATTATATGATCAAAGGAACATTTTCTTAAACACTAGATTTTTTATAAAATGTCAAAAACATTTTATATCTTTTAGAAAAACATTTTTGGTAATAAATAAAAAGGTTTAATTCATTATAAATTTATGAATTCAAATTTTCAACCAAAATCAGTAAAAATGTTCCAGAAAAACCTTCCCCACAAAAAGACAAAACTGGGCAACGGCTAGGGAGGGCGGCCCCCTTAATTATGTTAGGCGGCCCCCTTAAAATTAAGGGGACCGCCCCCCTATTTAAGGGGGCCGGCCACACTCCAGTAGCTCCCAGCTGTCCAGTTTTTCTGCCTATAAATACCAGCCTTCCCCTGGATTTTTACTCACCTTTTGCACCCCAAACTTTCTGTTCTAAATCCTCTCTAATCCTTGTAAATACTTTCTAAAATCCTTTGATCATATTCTCTTAAGCATTGGTCTCCAAGTGATCCAAGCTTCATCCATCCAAGTGCAAAAGAAGAATACTTCTATCAATCAAGATTAGAAGTATTACAACTTAGTATCATCTTGTTACTTAAGTTGTTAGTTTAACAAAGTTTGTAAATCATTCATTCATTTGTGTGTAAGGTGTGTATAGTAGATTAGTGTTATGTGTAAGTAGTGAAGAAGTTGTATAAGTAGTTGTGGTATAGAAGTTGTGAGGTCATAGAGTAGAAGTTGTGAAGACATAGTGTAGAAGTTGTGAAGCCGTGGTGTAGAAGTCGTGAACCCGTGGTGTAGAAGCTGTGAAGCCGTAGCTTAGAAGACGTGAATTCGTTGTGTAGAAGTCGTGAAGTCGTAGCATAGAAGTCGCGAAGCCGTAAGGTAGAGGTCGTGAAGTCCTAGTGTTGAAGTTGTGAAGTCCTAGTCGTGAAGTCGTTGTGTAGAAGTCGTGAAGCCGTAGCATAGAAGTCGCAAAGCCGTAAGGTAGAGGTCGTGAAGTCCTAGTGTTGAAGTCGTGAAGCCGTAGCATAGAAGTTGTGAAGCGGTCGTGTTGAAGTTGTGAAGTCTTAGTCGTGAAGTCCTTGTGTTGAAGTCGTGAAGCCGTAGCATAGAAGTTGTGAAGCGGTCGTATTGAAGTCGTGAAGTCCTAGTCGTGAAGTTCTAGAATTCAAGTCGTGAAGCTGTTGTGAATAAGTCGTGAAGAAGTTGTGTTGTGAAGTTGTGAGATTGGTTCTAGCTACGATTAGAACTCGACATTTAGCTTTGTGTCGTTAAGCCGGTGTAAGCCAGAGTCGTGTAAGGTTTTCTCCGCCATAAGGGAGCTTATTGAAGTTGTGAAGAAAACTCTCGAGCTTGGTGCTCGGGGAGTGGAGTAGGGCAAGGAAGGTGTCCTTGTAGCCAAACCACTATAAATCTCTCGTGTCTCGGTTAGATCTTTCCATCCCTTATTTATTTCTTTACTTACATCGTCATTACTTTCATACACATAGGCTTATATAATTGTTAGTATTACTTAGAGGTCGACTTCACATAAAGATCAATTTGAAACTCCATTCAAGAAACCAAAACTTTTACAATCAATTCAAAAGAATACATATATAACTAATAATAAGGTTCAAGTTCTATTTTTTATAACAAACTTGAATCTAAGTTTTTAAAAGTAAACAAAGGTTTTATAATAAATTAAAAAGACGTAAAACTATTCAACCCCCCTTCTAGTTTTCCACAATTGGTATCAGGAGCCACGTCAATCAAGATCTTTAAAATATACTGTATTTTAAAACTTGAATCGATCTATGGAATCCGAAAAATATTTAGAAGGGGAATTTATGCAAACACCACCACTATTTGAAAACTATACTTTTCCTGAATGGAAAAATAAATTTGAAAATTATGTGAAATCAATTGATCTAGATCTTTGGCATGTCATTTCGATTGGTGATTTTCAACCAACAAAAACGGATTTTGAAAGTCAAACAAAAACGGATTTTGAAAGTCAAACAAAAATGGATTTTGAAACTCAAAATGATTATTTAAAAACAAAGAATAACAAAAATAATGAAGCTAAAATAATTATTTACAAAACCTTGCCGAAAGTTGAATATGAAAGAATATCTTTCTGTAAAACGGCAAATGATATTTGGAAAAATCTCTTAAACTTTCATCAAGAAAAATGTCAAGCCAAAGATGAGGATTTTGATCTTGTACATGAATTAGTCATTTTAGAAAATTTAATAGATAAACATTTAGATAAAATAGATACATGTGCTATTAGTTCAAATGTTGTTAATGAAGGTATTAACGACGAAGACTACATGAATCAACTCCAAAGTGAACTCAATCCAATATCATGGAGTGACACAGACGAAGGAGAAGATCATCATCCGGTATGTGACGAATGCAAACTAGATAAAACTCCAAATAAGGTACAATCCGAAACCGAACATTTTTGCTATGATCCATTCATTTTAGAATTTTCAAAACTAGAAAATGAGTTTAAACATTTTTACAACATAGATCTAAAAACTATTTCTAAACATAAATCATCAAAAACTTTTGAAAGTAATCTTGAAAAAGAAATAATTTTAGAAGATAAAATGTCTAGACTTGAAAGTAATATTGAAATTGATCTAGAATGCAAAATATGTCAAGATTATAAACTTAAAATTAAAAGATTAAATGAAAGAGCAAAAATATTAGCAAGCTCCAAATCTCTTAAATTCGAAGAAAGCTCCAAATCTCTTAAATTCTTACTAAGTTGTCAAAAGCCATTCAATGATAAAACCGGTTTAGGATTTAATTCGGATAACTCATCAACTAGTAAATCAAAACAAATTAAAATTGAAAAACCTATTAGAGAAATTTAGAAATAAGGTTAATTACAATGATTATAAATGATATAAATCAAGAAATCCACTGTTTGTATCTTGAAACAAACTGTTAAGGAATTCTTGTACTTCTTGGCGACATCCTCACCATGTGCATTCAAATGCAATGGATGTCCTCAACTAACCATCTCGGACCCATGAGAATCCGGGTACCAAGTTGTTTTAATTGATTAGGTGACGAAACGCTCAAAGGAAAGAAACTCAACTTCACGTCAACCTACTCACATTTGAAACATGCGCGCAAAGACAAATGAATTATCAAATATTGAATCACACTCAATATCTCGCATGTTAATCTATCCCAAGTAATTGCTAGTGATGTAGTGGAATATTTATGGATTCTCACGACATCTCATCTAAGTGTGACCTATGTCATCTTGGAGTCAAAGTCAATAAGAACCTTGCTATTAAGTACAAGACAAGTTCGGGTCAAGCCGTTCGATCTATTAAGGTGTTAAGAGCTTGCTACGATATACTTTCACACCTTGGTTATCTTGAAGACTCACCCATCATTCGCACTCCATTCATTATCTGAGATTTTAAGAAGAATAGCTAGGAAGTGAGGTAAGTTCTCTTTTTAAATTTCACAAGTAGTTACTTCATGCATATAGTCTTGTTAATCATTGCCTTAAGATATGCTTAGCTTGATAGGTTACTCTGCCTTTACACCTTAGGTATATTCGTCTTGCGATTCAATAATCTTTCACATCCACATAAGAACCTACTTTCAAACATTGTTGAATAATGCTAAAAACATCTATTTAAATCATGCTTGGTGATCTCATAAATGTCATATATACTTGTGTATATGACACTTATAAGTGAACTAAATCAAAAATGAAAAATCATAGCTTACTTATTAAAGATCTCACTTGGTACAAGTCTAGAAGTCCATGCTATCACAACTCCCCATTCCCTTGTACATAGATAATCATTAGGATTAATTAACTAGCCTTTTAATCTTCCTAAGTATGATACTATGAATTACTTGGTGCTATGTATTATCTTCTTGTCTAATATATGTATATACATGTTATATGCTTAATGAGTAGTTTGCATGTTAAATAAAGTTGCTTAAATAAATATGCTTAGCATATATGAGTTATTAAATACTAAAATTGCCTTGAGAGAAGTTGGACTTGCTTGAAACTGAACTCAAAAACACAACCTTTTCTACAAATTTCTGCCAAAAACCCATTTTCAGTAATCTGGAAGTCAGCAGATGGGCGGCCCCCTTAAATACCTAGGCGGCCCCCTTTAAATTAAGGGGACCGGCCCCTATTTAAGGGGACCGGCCATCTGGAGATCCAGCTTACTGTTTTCTTTTTCAATTTCCAACCCATTTTATTCCATTCTTCCCAAAATTCACAAACACATTTTGTCATAAACCACCCACCAAAATTTACCTTCCTAAAACCACATCATTCCTACACTATAAATGCACCTCCTCATCATAAATGCTCATTCATATCATCCACTCAAACATGTCATCCTCCAACTACCCAAAATCAAAACCCTCAAGAGTTGCTAAAATCTCGGTGAGACCAATTTGGAGGAGGAAGCTTGAAACTTGCCATAACCCAACAAATGATGTTGTTCAAACACATAACCAATCATCCATCCCTAACCCTTCATCTCCCTATGATCAATCCCAAAACTTCAATCCTAATCTCATTCACACTCAACCCACCAATGCATCATTAAAAACACTCACTACTCTTGGATCATCAAATTCATCCATATCACCATCTTCATCCACTCATGATTACCCAAGTTCACAAACATCTCCACCACCAAGAGTGTCACCACCACCTCCTACCAACTCACATGCTACCCCTATGTTGCATGTGCAAACATCCATCCCTCATAACAACAACACTTTACCATCATCACCTTCATCCGAACACTTGAAGTTCGTTGAGGAACTCAAGGAAGCTCATGAGCTTAGTGCTCTTCTTGCCCTACACCTAGCCCAAAGAAACCTTGCTCAACCTTCATCTAGCTCTCCCACATCACCCCACTACAAAAACCAAGTTGAGAAACATGTCAACAATTGTCCTTGTTGCATCTTTCTTCAACAACAAACCATTGCTCTAAATGAGCACTTTACTTGGATTGAGTATCTTCTCACTATATCTAATCCAATATCCCCACTTGAACAACATCAAAACCTTCATCCATCATGGTCCGCTCCAAACTCTCCACCTCCAATGTCTCCACCACAACCATCTCCAACCTCCATACACCCAAACATATACCTTCATTAATCCCATTTACTCACCCTCTCACTTGTTTTCATTTCAAAAACTCATCCATCATCAAGCAAGTCAAATGGATTTCTTAGGAAAATTAGAAATCTCTAACAAATGTATGCTTTAAGCACTATGTATGTTGTAACAATGATTATGTTTGTCACATAATCATTTTAAATTAATGAATGTTTGTTTCTTTCTTTCTTATATATGTTTGCTATGAATGTGTTGTTTCATCTTTTTGTTTCATTATGATATATATACATGCTCATGACATGCTTACAATATGATCTTAGTAATCTACATATAAACATCATTCTTCTTAATATGTTATTGTTACTATTAAATCATTCCTAATGTACATGATTCAAATGGAGCTTGCTGCAAATACACCCTAACAATGACCCTTTTCTGGAAATTTTTCAAATTTGGTCGCCTGGGAAAACATCAGATGGGTGGCCCCCTTAATTCCCTAGGCGGTCCCCTTAATTTTAAGGGGGCCGGCCAGCAATTAAGGGGACCGGCCATCTGGGAAGTGAAATTCATTGTTTTCTTTTGCATCATGTGACCCCTTTTATCTAGCCCCAGCTACCATTTCTCTTTATGGACGAACTGGTATTGGAATCTTACAACAAAACCTCAAAAATTAACCTAAACCAACCACATTTTCATATTATAAATTCCCTCCATATAATCACCTCTCATTCCATCATCCTTCACCATCCAAAACCACCATGTTATCACCAAAATCCTCCATCTCTAAGACTCCAAGGAAGCAAAGACTTGTCATCATACCACCAAAACAACTCTTTATTAACTTAACCCAAGATGACACCAAAACTCCATCACCACCACCTCAAAGTTCATCCCCAAGTGCACCAAATGCACCATCAAAAACATCCTCTACTCATGGAGCATCATCTTCCTCCATACCATCCACTTCATCCATCAATGGCTACATCAACACTAACCTAACATCATCACCACCATCCACTCAAGAACCTCCATCCACCCAACTTGCCATTTCCTTATCACCCATCACACCTCTTGATGCTCACTTCTCACCATCACCAATCCCACAACCATTCTTTCCCATACCTTGGGCATTGCTTGAAGCCCATGGTGACAATTGTCTTTGTTGCATCCATAACCGGACCATAATCTTTGGTCTTAGAGATGAGATACACTACATGTTTTCATCACTTGAACACATGATTACCAACCCTACACCACCACCACCTACACCACCTTCACCTACTACACCACCACCACCTCCATTTTCACCCAAGTAAGCATATGCAATACTTAAAAATAATTTTCAAAACCTTTTTGTATGCAAGCCCCATGGAAGATCATGTACTTCTAGGATGATTATGTAGTATCATTAGTTGTTTTGTTTGAATGTTTGCATGCCTTATGTTGTAATCTACTTGGTTGTGTATTTATACACAACACTTCTATTAAATGAAGGAACTTATTCTATATGCTTGCTTATTGTTGTTACATATACTTGTGCTTCTAACATTTTTCTTGCAAGCGTTCCATAGCTCGTTTCCTTGGTGCCCCCAAACGAGGGGGAATACACATCAAGGGGGAGTTCTCATACGACACTTTTACACTTAAAACTTGTCGGTTAAACCGTTTTGATTCTACAAAAAGGGGGAGAAATAGATGTAAACTCACTAAATACTTGTCTAAAAACTAATTTGTATATTTAATGAGTTTAGATTTTGTAATCATCAAAAAGGGGGAGATTGTTGATATAAATAATTCCTAAACACGTTATTAATATTTTTCGATATCTCTACGTTTTGATAATCACAAAATGTAAAATCATTAATCGGAAAATTATGACGTAAACAAGTATTTAGTTGTAAATATCTATTTCTACAACTCAAATCACTTAAGGTATGAATGAACTAATGCTTAATGCATTATATGATCAAAGGAACATTTTCTTAAACACTAGATTTTTTATAAAATGTCAAAAACATTTTATATCTTTTAGAAAAACATTTTTGGTAATAAATAAAAAGGTTTAATTCATTATAAATTTATGAATTCAAATTTTCAACCAAAATCAGTAAAAATGTTCCAGAAAAACCTTCCCCACAAAAAGACAAAACTGGGCAACTGCTAGGGAGGGCGGCCCCCTTAATTATGCTAGGCGGCCCCCTTAAAATTAAGGGGACCGCCCCCCCTATTTAAGGGGGCCGGCCACGCTCCAGTAGCTCCCAGCTGTCCAGTTTTTTTGCCTATAAATACCAGCCTTCCCCTGGATTTTTACTCACCTTTTGCACCCCAAACTTTCGATTCTAAATCCTCTCTAATCCTTGTAAATACTTTCTAAAATCCTTTGATCATCTTCTCTTAAGCATTGGTCTCCAAGTGATCCAAGCTTCATCCATCCAAGTGCAAAAGAAGAATACTTCTATCAATCAAGATTAGAAGTATTACAACTTAGTATCATCTTGTTACTTAAGTTGTTAGTTTAACAAAGTTTGTAAATCATTCATTCATTTGTGTGTAAGGTGTGTATAGTAGATTAGTGTTGTGTGTAAGTAGTGAAGAAGTTGTATAAGTAGTTATGGTATAGAAGTTGTGAGGTCATAGAGTAGAAGTTGTGAAGACATAGTGTAGAAGTTGTGAAGCCGTGGTGTAGAAGTCGTGAACCCGTGGTGTAGAAGCTGTGAAGCCGTAGCTTAGAAGGCGTGAAGTCGTTGTGTAGAAGTCGTGAAGCCGTAGCATAGAAGTCGCGAAGCCGTAAGGTAGAGGTCGTGAAGTCCTAGTGTTGAAGTTGTGAAGTCCTAGTCGTGAAGTCGTTGTGTAGAAGTCGTGAAGCCGTAGCATAGAAGTCGCGAAGCCGTAAGGTAGAGGTCGTGAAGTCCTAGTGTTGAAGTCGTGAAGCCGTAGCATAGAAGTTGTGAAGCGGTCGTGTTGAAGTTGTGAAGTCCTAGTCGTGAAGTCCTTGTGTTGAAGTCGTGAAGCCGTAGCATAGAAGTTGTGAAGCGGTCGTATTGAAGTCGTGAAGTCCTAGTTGTGAAGTTCTAGAATTCAAGTCGTGAAGCCGTTGTGAATAAGTCGTGAAGAAGTTGTGTTGTGAAGTTGTGAGATTGGTTCTAGCTACGATTAGAACTTGACATTTAGCTTTGTGTCGTTAAGCCGGTGTAAGCAAAAGTCGTGTAAGGTTTTCTCCGCCATAAGGGAGCTTATTGAAGTTGTGAAGAAAATTCTCGAGCTTGGTGCTCGGGGAGTGGAGTAGGGCAAGGAAGGTGTCCTTGTAGCCGAACCACTATAAATCTCTCGTGTCTCGGTTAGATCTTTACATCCCTTATTTATTTCTTTACTTACATTGTCATTACATTCATACACATAAGCTTATATAATTGTTAGTATTACTTAGAGGTCGATTTCACATAAAGATCAATTTGAAACTCCATTCAAGAAACTAAAACTTTTACAATCAATTCAAAAGAATACATATATAACTAATAATAAGGTTCAAGTTCTATTTTTCATAACAAACTTGAATCTAAGTTTTTAAAAGTAAACAAAGGTTTTATAATAAATTAAAAAGAAGTAAAACTATTCAACCCCCCTTCTAGTTTTCCACATTTTCCATATCTTTAAACACTTCTTTCATCTCTTTTAATTCAGTTTCAAGGGTTTTTTGCATGCCCTCAAAATGTTCTTTGAGAAGTTTAAAAAATGGAATAACCTCAGTTAAGTAGCACCGTTTTGTCTGTTCAAAGCCCCTTTCCCCTTCAGTGATTCCCGTTGGTGTAATTTTCTTCTTACATGTTTTATCGAAATCAGCAAATAGTTGACAAAGAACATATATGCTAATTAGAGTTTTACATTCTGTGGGAAGAGTTAAAGGAACTAAGTGCATGGGTATATTGGGTGGGTACACCGTTGCTGCAGCTATCTTTCTAAAGGGTGGAGTTTTGGCTTGAAGTTCTTCGGCTTTCCTTTTTTCTAAGTCTAAAGACCAAAATATTTGTTCTGGAGTCAACTAAGTTTGAGGCACAAAAATAGCTAATCGGTTCTCCTCATAGTAATCATGGGGTTAGATTATGACTCGATTTGCTATACATTTGGGATCCTTCATTTTTTCAGCCAATTTTTCTTTATTTATTACTTCTATCTCATTAGTCTCTTCAAATGATGACAAATCAGGAGGGGCATGACCAGGCTTAAGCAGTTCATTTCCATCATATAAAGAAGGTTGGGCTACTTTAGCACTCCTAAGGAAAGCTGATTTAGGTTCATCTACATTCTTTTCACTATGTTCATCACACAACTTTTTATTCTTTTGAATCATTTGAGCAGTTTGTCTGGTCTGGTCTTGTGCATACAACTTGTTTTCAATCTTATTCTTTAACATTTTAAGTCTGGAAAAATCATTAAAGAGTTTCGTTTCTTTTTCTTTGAAATCATGTTTTAGTGTAATTACACTTTCTTGGATCTCCTGTTTTTGTTTAACAGTTTGATCAAGTTGTTTTCGTAAAGAATATAACTCCTTTTTCAATGTTTCTTCCCTTAAATTACGTTCTATTATGAATGTACACATTTGACTATCCATTTTCTGCTCACGTTCAGTTAGCTTAAATTTTGCACGTTGTTCATATATGGCCACCTGATCTTTATAGATGTTAAGTCTAGTGGTCAAAGTGTCATCAGGGATGAACACGGTGTTCTCATGCAACTCACAAGTATTATCAACAGCAGAAGATGCACTACTTGGTACAACAGACACGTCGTTGTGATTCACATATTGTTCATATGGGATAACATTACTATTTTCCATATCAGCAGTATCTGATTCAACAACATCTGTCTGTTTTACTTTGTTAGGAATCTTCTGTTCATCGACCATGTTATACATGTCATACAACTTTAGTACCTCAGATATGACAGATGCATTGGAAGGACCAGATTGTTGTGGTGATGAGACTGTAGAAGACAGATTAGCCATGAAGATGGTTTGAGCAGTGGGTTCATCATTAACGTCTGAGTCAAAAGCATCACAATCATCAGCTAAGAAGATGTTAGGATCATTTAGTGCCAAGTCCTGAACTGGTTGATCATCTACATCAGCATCAAACGTGTTCCCCTCATCACCAGCAAGAAATAGTAACTCCTTTTCGTCCAAAGCTGCTCCATTCTCTTGAGCTTGCATCAACAGCATCTTATCTTTGAAGTACTCAGAGTTCTGTGGATGCTTTGGTTGAGTGCAGTTCCTTGCTATGTGTCCTAGTCCACCACAGTGGTAACATTTAATTTTCCTTCCCTGTCCCTGATTAGCATTCCCACCTCTGTTCTGTATGTTACCCCGACCAATGTTCCTTTGATTCACATTCTGCCTTCCCTTAACATTCTGAACCACCACCCTTCCATCTTCCACTGTTGCTTGATTATGTGGATTTGATGAAGTTCGAAGTTGGTTGTTGGTTTGAGGGAGTGTTGCTCTGAACTGTTGGACAAGTAAAGAGACTTGGTTGGAGAGATTATCAATCATCTTGTCCGTATGAGAGTATCCTAAGTCCAGTTGGGTGTTCACAGCAGATGATGGGTGCAAAGATGATTGGACAAATGATGTCTGATTATGTGATGAAGAAGGATTGTGATAAACTTGATCAAGTGAGGTGTTAATACAAATATCGTCCTAAAAACGTTATTTATATTTTACGATCTTTGCTTAGTTTTGTTAATGACAATTACAAAGTTTATCTTTAAGCAAAATATAAATAAGATTAAGTCTTTTACATTTATAGTGATAAGCATTTTACAATGACATTTTCACATCACAAAGTTTTCTAGAAATGACATATACAAGTTTACATGTTTATTTCTTAAAATGGAAACTTTATTAGTTAAATATTAAGATGACATCATGGCATGCATCATGTACACAATCTTGGTAAGATTTTGTGATATTTTGTTTAGATCTTCAAGCCAAAGAGTTGACATTTGAATATATGGAAAGATATGGCAAGATTTGGAAAGATTTGAAGATCTCTTAGCTGGCCTGACACGACGGATCCAAAGTGATACACAAACGGATCCAATTTTGGGGATCCGCCGGATCCGCCGCCTGTTGATCAGCTTTGCCTATAAATAGCAAGCTGGTCGTTTGGCCATTTTATCACTTACATAGCCTAAATTATATATCCTTTCATTTACATATTACTAACCCTTAGCATACTAACATTTCATAGATCTTTCCTTTTGTAGCAAAGAAGATCTCAACATATAAGGATCAACATACTGTTGTCATCCTGTAGTATAGAGTCTGTGTGGTCTTGCATCAGTTCACACATCATAGTTGCATCTTTTATTCAGTAGAAACTGGTTAGTGTTTTAGTCCTCAAAACACATAGAGTGTCGGGAGTGGTTGTACCCTTGTAACGAACCAAACGGGAGTGGTTGTACCCTTGTAAAGAACTCGACATCTAGCTTAGTGTCGATAATCATTTAGGCGACGTCAGGTTGGTTCTTCCTTAAACAAGAACCCGGTATTTAGCTTTGTACCGAAAAAAGGTGTAAGCAACGTGTATTAAGGTTTTCTCCGCCGAGAAGGGAGTTTGTTTCTTAGTGAAGAATAACTCTCGAGTTAGAGGCTCGAGGAGTGGAGTAGGGCAAGGATAAGAGTCCTTGTAGCCGAACCACTATAAACATCCGTGTTGTGTGGTTTGATCTTTCCTCTATTTACTTATTTACTTACATTACTTGTTTGTGAGCTTGATTGTTTACTTAACTTTGAAATCACGATAAGTAACAAAGCGAATTAATTTTAAACGGTAAAACTATTCAACCCCCCCCCCCCTTCTAGTTTTTCACAATTGGTACCAGAGCGGTGTTACTCAAGATTTTCAAAATATATTGTATTTTAAAAACTTGAAACGATCAATGGATTTTGAAAACTTTAAAGAAGGGCAATCTATGTAAAGACCACCACTATTTGAACCAAATTGTTTCATATATTGGAAAAATCGCTTTGAGACATATGTGAAGTCAAAGGACATAGATCTGTGGTATATTATTGTAGAGGGTGATTACAAACCCATAAGTAGTGATATTTCAGGTGGTCGGGATATAGGTACTTCTTTTGTTCGTCACAGTGATGAACAAAAGAAGTTGATTGCCAAAAATAATGAAGCCAAAATGATGCTTTACAACTCTTTACCTAAGAAAGAATATGAAAGAGTTTTTATGTGTAAAACGGCTAAAGATATTTGGAAATCACTTATTATCACTCATCAAGGGAACTCACAAGTCAAAGATAACAAAATTGATCTTCTTGTTCAACAATATGAACAATTTGTTATCTCTGAAGATGAGACCATTGATAGTGCATTTGCTAGGTTTAATACTATTATTACATCACTTAAAGCACTTGATGAATCTTTTTATAGTAAGAATTTTGTCAGGAAATTTCTAAGAGCACTCCACCTGAAGTGGAGTGCAAAGGTGATAGCCATTGAAGAATCTAAGGATCTTTCAAAGATGAAACTGGACGAGCTCATAGGAAATCTCAAAGTTCATGAGATGGTTATGGAAAAAGATTCAGAAATAGTCAAAGGCAAAAAGGAGAAGTTCATTGCCTTGAAAGCGAGGGTAGAATCAAGTAGTGATGCATAATCGAGTGCTAGTAGTGAAGATGAAGAGTATGCCATGGCCATAAGAGATTTCAAGAAATTCTTTAGAAGACGAGGAAAGTTCGGTAGACCTCCTCATAAAGAAAAGAAATCCTTCCAGAAAGACCATGATGATAGGAAAGGAAAGGTAGATAGAAAGTGTTTTAGATGTGAGGATTCTAGTCACTTTATAGGAGAATGTCCAAAGCTTCCAAAGAACAAGTCTCAAAGAGCCTTTGTCAGTGGAGCTTGGAGTGATAGTGAAGGAGATGACGACGAGCCTAAGAACGACGAAGTTGCTCTAATGGCTCATGACACAGAAGAGGTACATCTGACTCGTCATACTCTTTTATTAATGATGACACATTAGATATAGAATATAACAAACTATGTGAAATCACTCTAAAAATCATAAGTAAAAATAAGTTCTTAAAGACCATAAAGGAATTTTTAGAAAACAAAATTCATCAGTTAAAAGAGAAAGCTATAAGGTTAGAAAGAGGTAGAGAAACATATGTTTTATGTCAAAGACTAAAACTTGAAATAGATACATTAAAATCCACACAGGAGGTTCTTGTCAGACAAAACTCCAAATTCAAAAGGTTTGATAAACACTTAAGTTGTACTGATGATATAATGAAAATGCAAAGAATACCTCATGGTAGTTTCAAACCAGATTTTATGAGAAATGGAAACTTAAGTGATTTTCAGGAACAAACAGTAAAAGAAAAAGAGACTGTTCCAACTACTTCTGATAACTACGGATCTGGCGGATCCAAAATTTTGGTTCCGTCGGTTGTATCCAAAGGATCCGCTGGAACAGAAGATGAACAGAAGGGTAGTAAATTAGATCGTACAAATCTCGTTAATGTCACTAGAAAACATAGCACTAGTACAACTATTAACAAACAAAAACCATCAGTCTCTTTAGAAAAAGATCAAAGTAAGTGTGGAATCACAACAACTGTAGATAAAGGAACCATGCTTAGGAAACAATGTGTGGCAATTCCCTTCGATTATATGTTACACATTAGTGAACCATGGTAATGTTGTGTCTAACCCAAACGAACCCATGAGATATTGGGAACCAAACGTTTGAGCTTTTCTTGAACTAAGATATGCTCAAAAGTTAAGTTAGAATCTGATAAGTGCATTAAAGATAGTAAGTGTTCAAGATACATGATGAGAAACAAAAGCCTTTTTCTCAATCTACCAAGTGTACGACAAAGGTATTATCACATTCGATAGCAAGCTTGATAGTTAAATCATCGAAAAAGGTACAATTTCTCATGACTCTCTCACTATTGATGATGTTGCTCATGTAGATATCTTAGGATTTAACTTGCTTAGGATTAGTCAATTATGCCGCAAAAAAAAATATAACTCCCTTTTTGTGAAAATGGAAGTAAAATACTTAAGGATGGCATAACCTTAGGAAAAGGTGTTTTGAATAACGTTTATGTTATCAAATTAGATAAAACACCCAAAGACAAACGTTGTCTCACTTCTTTGGACGATATCTCAAATCTATGGCATCAACGCTTAGGTCATGTCATTATGAGGTTAATTATATCCTTATCATCTAAGGAACTCGTTAGGACCCTACGGGATGCTTTTAACCCGTCTTTATAAAGCCCCAAAACCCATTCCTAGAAATGCCTTAGGTTCTGTTCTCGGCCTTGCTAATTTTGAAAAACCAAACCATGTTTACTCAAGAATTATATGAACTTAAGCAAGCACCAAAAGATTGGTTAATTGACTTAAGACTTTCTTAGTAGACGATACTCTCTACACCAAGAAAAAGGGATCACATGTTATCATAGTCCAGATATATGTGAATGACATTATGTTCGATTCAACTTGTCAAGAGCTATGCACTGATTTCTCACAAATCATGCATGACAAGTTTGAAATGAATATGATGAGGGAACTAAACTTTTTCTTAGGTCTCCTAATTCGAAGATGGGATATTCCTCAACCAATCTAAGTATATCAAGGATATGCTTAAGAAATTTGGTCTTGAAAATTCTAAACCCATGAAAAACACCAATGTATTCCAAAATCACCAAGGATGACGAAAGTAAATCCATAGATAGCACTAAATATAGAGGGATGATTGGTAGTTTACTCTACCTAACGGCTAGTAGACCGGACATTATGTTTAGTGTTTGTCTATGTGCACACTTTCAAGAAGATCCTAAAACATCCCATCTTGAAGCCGTTAGACGGATATTTAGGCACTACACATTTAGGATTATGGTATCCCAAAGGGACAGGTGTAGAAACCATAGTGTATACAAATTTAGACCATCCCGGTAATTATGTTGATAAGGGAAGTACAAGCAGTGTAAGACACTGTTACACTTCATGATTCACTAAGAAACAAACAGCCTTCGCAACTTCAAAGTGTGTCAACGAGGAGTATGGATGAAGCAGGCTCTCAACGACTATGGAATTGTACTCAATGATCTTCCCACTCTTTGTGACAACAAAGGAGCTATCAATCTTAGCAAAAACCCAGTCAAACACGCTAGAACCAAACACATAGAGTTATGTCATCACTTCCTTCGTGACAATTTTCAGAAGGGAAACATCTTAACTGAGAAGTTTCCTCAGAGGACAACATTGCCGATACCCTCACAAAGCCTCTCAAGAGAAAATCTTTCAACTATCTTAGAATTAGTTTAGGATTAATGGAACCTAGTGAGTAGAATAAACGTTAGCTCAAACCTTAGATTAACTAAACTCGCAAAAACCCAACCTGAGTTCTGATCCTGCGGATCCAAACGACAACAAGGGCGGAACCCTTGTTTGGGATCCGCCGGATCCGTGGGTTACTGAGACAGTTTTTAACTTATTAAAACAAACATCCTTTACTGTACACCATATTCCCCAAAACACACATCTCACGGAACTCGACCCATAACTCACCAATTAGGTCATTCTCAACAACCAATTTGTGCTTAATTCATCACTGTAAGTATCCTAATCCTATCTAATCTCTAATCTGAGTCTAGGATTCCTATTTATTGCACAAAATCAAAACTTGGGGTTTATTCATTTTTCTTGTAAAATCATGAGGCATGCTAAAACAGCATAACAAATCATTTTCTTTGTAATCAGGAATTAGATATCATAGTTAGGAATTGCATCTTATAGTAAATTGTCATTATTCACTAAAAACCCCATGAGAAATTTTTGCTAAAATCATCTCACTATTAGGAAAAACAATTTTCAATCATTGTTCATACAAATACAAAAACGTTATGTTTTGAGCATCACTTGCATAATGTCTCTTGAATGCTAAAGGGAATACATAATTAATGTGTATTTTCGGGTACATTCAATCGTAGCTACATTGAAGTAGGAGCGTTTGGGTTATCTCCCGTTTTATCATAAAACTTGCATAAACGTAATGCGTCAAAAGGAGTCGAGATAACCGCACCTCCACATTGTCCCCATGTAGGCACACACTAGACATATATATACGTATGCTTGATAATTTCAACTAAACTATATATTTTTCGTGTCTAGGATAACTATGCCTCCTGCAACCAATTACGATCACAAACACACCAAAAAACACCTACCTCAACACCACAAAACCAAAGGTCTCACCGAAGCTCAAGTTAATGTCTTCAAAACCTCAGAAAAACGGTATGTTCATGAAGGTAGAACCGTAGACTCATCATTTTTAGAAGAAACCAATATCCGTGAACAATTAGCATCCATCCAACTTGATTGTCTCCCCGACATAGATGAACCTATCATTCCTAGGTTTATTCTTGAATTTTATTCCTCCGTAAAACTTAGATCTGACGACTTTGGAGCTTTAAGCATCCATTTCAAAGTAAACCAAAGTCAATTCAGCTTTCCTTTAAATCAATTCAGAGAAGTTTTAGGTATTCCAAATCAAGGAACTTGTTTTTATTCAGACAAGTGGCCTTTTTCCATTCTAGAATGCAACCTTGGTCGTTCACATCCATACGATACACCTCTCACTTCCAAAGAAATCATTCGAGACCATCTTTTCAATCCTAGAACCATCCTAACTAAGAAAATCCGAGGTAAACAAATAAATCGAGATCCATTTGCCATGGAGCGTAATGAACTCAAACCCGAATTTAAGAAACTGGAGGAGATTCTTAGAGCCAATGTCATTAGCACTGTTGGTAATAAGGATCACATGAACGCAAGCTTACGCTACATGCTCTACTGTGTATCTACCCACTAACAATTCAACTTGGCTTACTATATCACCAAAAGGATGGTCGATATACCAGTCTTAGGCTCAACTGCCATGCCATACGGGATGCTTCTTACCTGTCTGTTTAGAGCTTCTATACCTATTCCTCGAAATGAGAGTGGTTTCCTTCCTCTTTATACCAAAATCGCACACACCTTTGTTCCTCTTAGCGATTTTTGAGTAGCCATAGCAAGAGGAAAACGTGCTCATTCTCCATCCTCATCTTCATCGGCTAGTGACGAAGACCGTTTGCCAAACTCTAAGATTCCTCCACCCGAATACTTGAATCAACTTTCTTCCATTAACAATGAATCTGAGGAGCTTCGACAAACAAAGGGAATGATAAAGAATCTAGGACGATGGATCATGAAACTTCAGAAGGGTCAGAAGAAAATAATCAAGATGTTGAACAACAACAAGTGACATCCAAGGAGTATTTGGTTTTAGATTTTTTTTTACTTATTTAGACAATGAGATATTGAACTTGTGTGGTTCTTAAGATATTATGTTTGCACTTATCTCCTACGTGAACTAACTTGTAGTTGCAGGTCGATAACACATATTGTTATCAATTTTCTGAGATTAAGACCTCGTTTGGCTTAACTCCTTTTTATGTTAAGATGTTATAATCGGATTAATCTATGTGTATACGTGTGTTAGAATCTATATTTTTAGCATATTTGTGTCACATATTAGCTATTACATAGGTTTTAGAAGATTTTTTGAGTTTTGACCAAGAAACGCGAAATTTGACTTTCATTCTGTTAAGAAACTGAAAATCCATTTGGCGGATCTGGCGGATCCCAGAATTTGGATCCACCTAGTGTATCACTCGGTTCCGCCGGTCCAGAACCCACGGATTACACGGCTCCCAAACTTTCGCTCCGTCTTTGTTGTCGATTGGATCCGTGGGTACCAACAGCAATATTTTCAAAACTTTCCCGATTAATCAACTCTTAGATTCTTCATTTTAGGAGCATTCTACTAATCATTAGGATGATTAGGAACCATTAGAACAATTAGAAAACAATATAATCAACTTTCCCACCAAAACTTGAATATTCAAATTTTTGCCTAGGTTACCCTTTTCTAACACATCAGGATTCCTTAGCTAGGTTTCTTGGAATCCGTGAATCAATCACATTTCATTCTTTTGAGTCATCCTCTGCATTTCTTCATGTCAACTCCATTTCTATGGATTGACCTTCACATATAGGACAAACCACTTTATCTTGTTTCAAGTTCTTTGGAAATCAACACCTCTTCAAACATCAATACAAACACCAGTTTTCATGCACTTTAGAGTAGTATAAATTAGAAGTCTTAGGATGATTTCAACTCACATTCTCATAATCATACCTGCACAACTTCACAATGCACAAAACCAACAACTCACACATGTCCAGACCACACAGAAGGACTGCCAGAATTAGTGTTAGACCATACTGGATTGTAAATCCAATCTCTAATGTGAACTTTCCCACCATATCCACTACTACTTCAACACCCATCATCACTCCTGTGATTAACATATCATCACCCATTTCAACTCAACCATCAAGATCACCTTCACATATCATAATTCCACTAACTACCACACCATCACCTACATCAAATTCACCATCACCTACCATAACTCCAATAGGTAATACACCATCACCAACTCCATCTCAACCAAGATCACCATCACCACCATTAGCTTCCTCGCCAATACCTACATCATCTTCAAAATCACCCAACTTGCAACCCCATGATTTACTTACCACACTCCAAAACATTGATGAGTCAATGTGGCTCAATCAACCAAACATTCAAGGCAATGAGGAACTTGATTCAAACCCACATGATACTAAGAACTTAGAATCTATTTGGCTTGCTTCCATCATATCTTCATCAAATCCAACCAATCCTTCTCAATAGGTGTTCTTAGGATTCACCCTAGTATTTTCTTTGTAGGATTTATTTTCTTCTTGTAACATCATGTTTAGTGACTTATGTCATAAACAAATTTTCAATGAATGGATGTTATATATTTATGCTTGTAAGTGATCAATATCAAGCATATTATCTCATTTTAGGATACTAACATCATAGTATGTTTGTCTTACCTTTACATATTGCATTGATCAAATGTACACTAGGTACTAAAATTTGATCAGACACTTCATTTTGAATTTTTAGAAGTCAAATGGGTTGACCTTTCTTGGTTGACAATTGCATATGCATATTGCTTCTTGATTGAAGTTTCTCATTACTAACCTTTATTTTGTAGCTTTTCTCAACCTTGAATCCTATACGTTGGTACCCTAGCAACGGGGAGTATAGATTGAGGGGGATTTTATCATATACTAACTCATCATAATGCATTTTTCACCCTTAAAATGTATACGTTAGTACTCTAGCAATGAGGAGTATACATCCAGGGGGAGCATATCATAGTCTAACCATTTGTTTTGTAGGATCATTCATCATATCATACTCTTGAAATGTATACGTCGGTACTCTAGTAATGGGGAGTATACATCAAAGAGGAGCATAACATATTCTAACAATTTGTTTTGTAGGATCATACATCATATCATACTCTTGAAATGTATACGTTGGTACTCTAGCAATGGGGAGTATACATCAAAGAGGAGCATAGCATATTCTAACAATTTATTTTGTAGGTTCATACATCATATCCTTGTTACTCCATTTAGGGGGAGTATAAATCAAGGGGGAGCTTTAAAGTTCTCAAAATCGCATTCCGCTACGCATATCTTCTTTTTGTTTCGACAAAAAGGGGGAGATAGGATTAAGTTTGCATCAACTGTGAAACATCACAGTATACATAAACTAACTTAATCTATATTTTTAAAAGACTCATCATTTATTTAAGCTCTCTACTTAAAAATACACTTTATGTTTTGTCATCAACAAAAAGGGGGAGATTGTTAATACAAATATCGTCCTAAAAACGTTATTTATATTTTACGATCTTTGCTTAGTTTTGTTAATGACAATTACAAAGTTTATCTTTAAGCAAAGCATAAATAAGATTAAGTCTTTTACATTTATAGTGATAAGCATTTTACAAACACATTTTCACATCACAAAGTTTTCTAGAAATGACATATACAAGTTTACATGTTTATTTCTTAAAATGGAAACTTTATTAGTTAAATATTATGATGACATCATGGCATGCATCATGTACACAATCTTGGTAAGATTTTGTGATATTTTGTTTAGATCTTCAAGCCAAAGAGTTGACATTTGAAGATATGGAAAGATATGACAAGATTTTGAAAAGATTTGAAGATCTCTTAGCTGGCCTGACACGGCGGATCCAAAGTGATACACGGACGGATCCAATTTTGGGGATCCGCCGGATCCGCCGCCTGTTGATCAGCTTTGCCTATAAATAGCAAGCTGATCATTTGGCCATTTTATCACTTACATAGCCTAAATTAGATATCCTTTCATTTACATATTACTAACCCTTAGCATACTAACATTTCATAGATCTTTCCTTTTGTAGCAAAGAAGATCTCAATATATAAGGATCAACATACTGTTTTCATCCTGTAGTATAGAGTCTGTGTGATCTTGCATCAGTTCACACATCATAGTTGTATCTTTTATTCAGTAGAAACCGGTTAGTGTTTTAGTCCTCAAAACACATAGAGTGTCGGGAGTGGTTGTACCCTTGTAAAGAACCAAACGGGAGTGGTTGTACCCTTGTAAAGAACTCGACATCTAGCTTAGTGTCGTTAATCATTTAGGCGACGTCAGGTTGGTTCTTTCTTAAACAAGAACCCGGTATTTAGCTTTGTACCGGAAAAAGGTGTAAGCAACGTGTATTAAGGTTTTCTCCGCCGAGAAGGGAGTTTGTTTCTTAGTGAAGAATAACTCTCGAGTTAGAGGCTCGAGGAGTGGAGTAGGGCAAGGATAAGAGTCCTTGTAGCCGAACCACTATAAACATCCGTGTTGTATGGTTTGATCTTTCCTCTCTTTACTTATTTACTTACATTACTTGTTTGTGAGCTTGACTGTTTACTTAACTTTGAAATCACGATAAGTAACAAAGCGAATTAATTTTAAACGGTAAAACTATTCAACCCCCCTTCTAGTTTTTTACATGAGGATTGATTGAACGGCTGAACATTTGAGACAAATGCAAGTGGATCATTAGAAGTTGTTGGATTAAGTTTTTCCCTCAATTGACCATCATAGGCAGCATGCTTTTCATGTTGTTGTAAGTAGGCATACAACTGTTCATAATTAGTCTCTTTCAATCCTTTGTTGAGCTTCACGGCAGTGACAAATCTGTCCCACTCGGGTGACATGTTGTTCACAAACTTAGAGTTGAGTTGGATGTTTGGCATTGTCATCCTGATGATCCTCATGTCATTCACAAGCTTGTGAAATCTCACATAATAGTCAGTGATGTTTTCTCCAGGATTCATCTTGAAGTTCTCAAACTCGTCATACAACTGAGATTCATGATCTTTTTTGGTCAGTTCAGATCTAGCCAGAAGCATTTTAACATTGTCCCAAACAGCTTTGGCTTTAGTGTTGAAGTTTACAAGCTTGTGAACGTCTTTGGGAAGTCCTTGAATCACAATGTTAGAAGCTCTAATGTCTGCATCATAACGCTTCTTCTCCTCCTCATTAAGATCGTTGTAATTACGTGGCCTGTCGATTCCAAGAGTGACAGTTCCATCCTCAGCGATAGTGACAACATCTCTAGTGGTACCCATTTGAAAAGGTCCTTCATCAATGGATTTAAGAATGTTAACACCATTCTCTTTTCCCAAGCAATAAAATTGTATTTTTTGTGCCCATGATTCATAATCCGTCCTATCAAGCATAGGAGGGCGGGTATCGGACCCGACAACTTGAATGTCATCAGAAGGAGTGCTTGCCATGATGTAAACTTGCACGGGATTTTACAATTCTATGATTTAAACCGAGAAATAGATTCTTTCGCATGATTTTACAAAAATAAAGAATAAACCGTGATTTGATTACTTGAATGTGTTATGATGAAAGTTGTTGGATCGGTTAAAGGAATAGTGATTGTATGGTAGGGATGAAGGTTGGTTAACTTAGATGAATTGTTGTTTAGTTAATTTGTGATTGAGTTAACGTATTGGTTTGAGCAAATCTCAATGAGCAAATCGCAGACACCTCAAATCGCAGAAACTCAAATCGCAGAGACTCAACTCGCAACTGGTTCAAGTCGCAGACTTCAACTCGCAATACCTCAACTCGCAACAATCTTCAAAACGCAAGATATGATCAAATCGCAACAGAGCAAATCACAACAGATCAAATCGCAACAGATCAAATCGCAATACTTCAAATCGCAGCTTGATCAAATCGCAACAGAGCAAATCGCAACTCACAATAGACAAAAATGTCCCTTTCTTGCGATTTTGTCTTTTTTCCCCTTTTTTGCAAAATACCAAATCGCAGTACAAAAACCTGCCAAATCGCAACACTAACAATCCTAATCTAACTCAAATCGCAACCACGAAACATTAACCGAGACTCAAATCGCAACCTTCAAAATACCACTCGAATTGACTCAAACACACCAATAAACGGATGAAACAATCTATCGAAACACTAAACTAAGCTCATACAACAACCCTAATCATGAAAGTACAAACGTATCACAAATCTAACCACAAACAAGATCAAACCAAGGTGTTTTCAATGAGAACTGGTCGAACCAAATGAAAAACCACAAAACCAATCTAAAAATCCGAGTACCCACAATCTAAGTGATCAAACCATGGCTCTTGATACCAATTGTAAGTTACTCATTAATCAAACACGTATGGTTCTTAGTGGTTTGGCCGATTCTAGAGGGAGGAAAAGAGAGAATATGGAACCTTAGTGAGAGAAAGTGAGATAATATTAGATTGAACTGATGAAAGGTCCAACCCTTCCCATGGGTGGGAAGGGTTATTTATACAAGACATAAAAACGCCTCTAGTAGGCTATGGACCAGGCTGACAGTGGGTAAAGACCCGACCCGTAGCTATGGAACAGGCTGACAGTGGGTAAAGACCCGACCCGACTCCATGGTGAAATGATATCTAGACTAATATGATTAAATCTACGAGCTACTTAATGTTAATCCATACTCGGGGTGACCGAGTCTTTCATGTGAATATTTATATTCCTAACATCATCATCCATAGATAGTAAAATATTTACCTTTTTCATGGTGATGTTAACCCACTCTCCATTTATTGCATGGCTTTTTCCAACAGCCAGCTGATCATTATCTGAAAGTGCCATCAGTGCACTAACTCTTACTTCTTCATCATCTGAGGAGACCTCTTCTTCATCTCAGTCATAGGCTTCAGCTACAAGTACCTTGTTCTTTGTTTGAACAGGTTTAGAGGTTTGAGCAGCCTGAGACACTGAGGGAGTGGCCTCAAGGAGAGCAAGTTTAGCTTTAGCTTTTCTATACTTAGCTTCAAAGTCTTTTTGATCATTTTGAACAGTTTTGTTTTGAAAATGTTGACTGAAGCATTTTTGGTTGAAACTTGCTAGTTCCTGAAGAAGAACTATTACCAGAGAATTTATATAAGGGTTCTGTGGTGGTTTTAGAAAAACAGTCTTTTGCAAAATGACCCTTTTTACCACATTTAAAACATTCAGTGGTTTCATTTGCTTTTGCTTTAGAAAAGTTTGACTAATTTCTTCTGATAAAACGTTTAGAATTAGCAAGGAATGCCCTTTCTTGAAATTCAATATGCAAGTCATTAAGGTACTCCTCACTAGTTCTCTCATCAGCCTCATCATCAAAATTCTCTTGGAAATCCTGCACAACACCATTAGAATAAAAGGCAGTAGATAAGGGTATGGTTGTCAGGGCCTTTTTGGTTTCAAGAGCTTTCTTTGAGTCTGGATATCTCTTTGAGATTAAGTTGTCCTCATAGACAAACTTCCCACAGATCTCAGGGAGCTCAAGATTTTGAATGTGATTAGCATTCCTAAGACCCTAAGAGAAGTTTAACCACTTCTCAGGGAGACTGTTGACAAAGCCAACATTGATTTCATGCTTAGACAAGACTACGCCATCATTTGATAGTTCAATTATCAAGGTTTTGTATCTAGTATAGGTATGAGAGAGACTTTCAGAGTCTTTGGCCCTGAAAGTGTTATACTCAAGTTTCAGGTCCATAATCATGTTTTCCTTGGTATCTGAGGGACCTTCAAAGCTGTGAACCAAGTCAAGCCAAGTTTGCTTGGCTGTTGTACTGTTAATGATTGATTCCATTGTATCGTCAGGAAGACATGATATAATGATGCTTTTCAGGCATTGGTCTTGGTTAACCACCCTTCTCTCATCAATAGTCCACTGAGCTTCAGGTTTGGGTAACCCTTCAGCAGTCTTAGGGACAAAGGAACATTCATTGATACATGTGATGTAGTATGGTTCCATACCAGTCAAGTAGCAAAGCATACGCTTTTTTCACTTGCTAAATTTTTCAGCTTCTAGTCTGGGAGCAACAACTGAATAGCTTCCTCCCTTTTTGTCAACTAGCTAGGGTACATTACTATCAGCCATGGTAGGAACGTGGTTTTAAAAACCTTTTGAGCACTCTTTAGTTTTTGAAAGATTTTATAAACCAGAGGCTCTGATACCACTTGTTGTTCCCCTTACACAATTAGAATTAACGACAAAGTTAAGCTAATCGTGTTCCATGACTAAGTAATGTATTGATTAACTAAACAAAATAAGTAAAACGTAAATGATAAAGACAAGAGTTTTTTAACGTTTAAATTCTTATTAGAAGTTAATCAAAAGAATCTATACCCAAGTAAAACTCGACATCTAGCTTAGTGTCGGTAATTGTATAGGCGACGTTAGGTTGGTTCTTCCTTGAAGTAGAACTCGGTATTTAGCTTTGTACCGGAAAAAGAGTATAAGCGACGTGTATTAAGGTTTCCTCCACCGAGAAGGGAGTTTGTTTCTTAGTGAAGAATAACTCTCGAGTTAGAGACTCGAGGAGTGGAGTAGGACAAGGAAAAGAGTCCTTGTAGCCGAACCGCTATAAACATCCGTGTTATGTGGTTTGATCTTTCCTCTCTTTACTTAGTTACTTATATTACTTGTTTGTATGCTTGATTGTTTACTTTACTTTAAAATCACGATAAGTCACAAAGCGAATTAATTTTAAACTGTAAAACTATTCAACCCCCCCTTCTAGTTTTCCACAATTGGTACCAGAGCGGTGTTACTCAAGATTTTCAAAATATATTGTATTTTAAAAACTTGAAACGATCAATGGATATTGAAAGCTTCAAAGAAAGGCAATCTATGCAAAGACCACCACTATTTGAACCAAATTGTTTCATATATTGGAAAAATCGCTTTGAGACATATGTGAAGTCAAAGGACATAGATCTGTGGTATATTATTGTAGAGGGTGACTATAAGCCCATTAGTAATGATATTTCAGGTGGTAGGGATATAGGTACTTCTTTTATTCACAGTGATGAGCAAAAGAAGTTGATTGCCAAAAATAATGAAGCCAAAATGATGCTTTACAATTCTTTACCTAAGAAAGAATATGAAAGAGTTTTTATGTGTAAAACGGCTAAAGATATTTGGCAATAACTAATTATCACTCCTCAAGGGAACTCACAAGTCAAAGATAACAAAATTAATCTTCTTGTTCAACAATATGAACAATTTGTTATCTCTAAAGATGAGACCATTGATAGTGCGTTTGCTAGGTTTAATACAATTATTACATCTCTGAAAGCACTTGACGAATCTTTTTCTAGTAAGAACTTTGTCAGGAAATTTCTAAGAGCACTTCACCCGAAGTGGAGAGCAAAGGTGACAGCCATTGAAGAATCTAAGGATCTTTCAAGAATGACACTGGACGAGCTCATAGGAAATCTCAAAGTTCACGAGATGGTAATGGAAAAAGATTCAGAAGTAGTCAAAGGCAAAAAGGAGAAAATGAAGTCCATTGCCTTGAAAGCTAGGGTAGAGTCAAGTAGTGATGTAGATTCTAGTTCTAGTAGTGAAGATGAAGAATATGCCATGGCCGTAAGAGATTTCAAGAAATTCTTTAGAAGACGAGGAAAGTTCGATAGACCTCCTCATAAAGAAAAGAAATCCTTCCGGAAAGACCATGATGACAGGAAAGGAAAGGTAGATAGAAAGTGTTTTAGATGTGGAGATTCTAGTCACTTTATAGGAGAATGTCCAAAGCCTCCAAAGAACAAGTCTCAAAGAGCCTTTGTCAGTGGAGCTTGGAGTGATAGTGAAGGAGATGACGACAAGCCTAAGAACGACGAAGTTGCTCTAATGGCTCATGACGCAGAAGAGATACATTCTGACTCGTCATACTCTTTTATTAATGATGACACATTAGATATAGAATATAACAAACTGTGTGAAATCACTCTAAAAATCATAAGCAAGAATAAGTTCTTAAAAACCAAAAAGGAATTTTTAGAAAACAAAATTCATCAGTTAAAAGAGAAAGCTATAAGAGGTAAAGGTATTAGAGAAACATGCGTTTTATGTCAAAAAATAAAACTTGAAATAGATACACTAAAATCTACACAGGAGAGTCTTATCAAACAAAACTCCAAATTCAAAAGGTTTGATAAACACTTAAAGTGTACTGATAACATAATGAAAATGCAAAGAATACCTCATGGAAGTTTCAAACCAGATTTTATGAAAAATGGAAACTTAAGTGATTTTCAGGAACAAACGGTAAAAGAAAAAGAAACAGTTCCAACTACTTCTGATAACCACGGATCTGGTGGATCCAAAATTTTGGTTCCGCCGGTTGTATCCAAAGGATCCGTGGGAACAGAAGATGAACAGAAAGGTAGTAAATTAGATCATACAAATCTTGTTAATGTCACTAGAAAACTTAGCACTAGTACAACTATTAACAAACAAAAACCATCAGTCTCTTTAGAAAAAGATCAAAGTAAGTATAGAATCAAAACAACTATAGACTCCTCATTCTATGAAAGAACCATGCTTAAGAAATAATTTGTGGCAATTCTCTTCGATTATATGCTAGATATCAGTGAACCATGGTAATGTTGTGTCTAACCCAAACGGACCTATGAGATATTGGGAACCAAACGTTTGAGCTTTTCTTGAACTAAGGTATGCTCAAAAGTCTAGATAGAATCAGATAAGTGGATTAAAGAAAGTAAGTGTTCAAGATACATGATGAGAAACAAAACACTTTTTTTACGACGGAGGTATTGTTACATTCGGTAGCAAGCTTAAAAGTAAAATCATCAGAAAAGGTACGATTTCTCATAACTCTCTCACTATTAATAATATCGCTCATGTAGACAACTTAGGATTTAACTCAGTTAAGTATTAGTCAACTATGCCGTAAAAAATATAACGTTCTTTTCAGTAAAAATGGAAGTAAAATACTCAAGGATAGCATAACCATAGGAAAAGGTGTTTTAAATAATGGTTACATTATGAAATCAAATAATACTCCTAAAGACAAGCTTTGTCTTACATTCTTAGACTCAACCCTATGGCATCAACACTTAGGTCACGCAAATATGAGGTTAATTCAATCCTTATCATCTAAGAAACTTGTTTGGACCCTACGGGATGCTTTTGACCCGTCTTTATAAAACCTTCGAACCCACTCCTAGAAATGCCTTAGGTCTTGTTCCCGGCTTTGCCCATTTTGAAAAACCAAACCATGTTTACAAACTCAAACCATTCGAACTTAAGCAAGCACCAAAAGATTGGTATAATTGACTTAATACTTCCTTAGTAGACAATACTCTCTTCACCAAGATAAAGGGATCACATGTTATCATAGTCCAGATATATGTGAATGACATTATGTTCGATTCAACTTGTCAAGAGCTATGCAATGATCAAGCATGACAAGTTTGAAATGAGAATGATGGGGGAACTAAACTTTTTCTTAGGTCTCCAAATAAAACAATTAGAAGATGGGATATTCTTCAACCAATCAAAGTATATCAAGGATATGCTTAAGAAGTTTGGTCTTGAAGATTCTAAACCCATGAAAACACCAATGTCTTCCAAAACCAAACTTACCAAGGATGACGAAAGTGAATCCGTAAATAACACTAAATATAGAGGGATGATTGGTAGTTTACTCTACCTAACGGCTAGTAGACCGGACATTATGTTTAATGTTTGTCGAGGTGCACGCTTTTAAGAAGATCCCAAAACATCCCATCTTGAAGTCGTTAAACGGATATTTAGGTACATTAAAGGCACTACACATTTAGGATTATGGTATCCCAAAGGGACAGGTGTAGATACCATAGTGTATGCCAATTTAGACCATTCCGGTAATTATGTTGATAGGGGAAGTACAAGCAGTGTAAGACACTGTTACACTTCATGATTTACTTAGAAACAAACAGCCCTCACAACTTCAACTATCAAGGCAGAGTATAGATGAAGCAGGCTCTCAACAATTATGATATTAAACTCAATGACATTTCCTATTCTTTGTGACAACAAAGGAGCTATCGATAGTAGCAAAAACCCAGTCCAACACGCTAGAACCAAACACATAGAAATACGTCACCACTTCCTTAGTGACAATGTTCAGAAGGGAAACATCTCAACTGAGAAAGTTTCCTCAGAGGACAACATTGCCGATATCTTCACAAAACCTCTCAAGAGAGAAACTTTCAACTATCTTAGACTTGGTTTAGGATTAATGGAACCTAGTGAATAGATTAAACGTTAGCTCAAACCTTAGATTAACCAAACACGGCAAAAACCCAACCTGAGTTCTGATCCAGCGGATCCAAACGACAACAAGGGCGGAACCCTTGTTTAGGATCTGCCGGATCCGTCATCTACTGAGGCAGTTTTTATATTTATTAAACAAATACCCTGTACTATTTATTACTTTCCCCAAAAATATACATCCCACTGGAATTCGATTTCCATCACTCCAAACCCAGAACTTAGGTCATTCACCACCATCAATTTGTGCTTGAATCATCTCTGTAAGTATCCTAATCATAATCTAATTCATAATCTAATTCACAATCTGAGTCTAGGATTTCTATTTGTTGCACAAAATCAAAACTTGGGGTTTATGCATTCTTCTCATAAATTCATGAAACATGTTCAATTAAATTACATAACAAATCATGTTTTCATTAGCTAGGAATTGGATATCATAATACATTACCATCAAACACCCCATGAGAAACTTGTATAAAAAATCTTCTCACAATTAGGAAAAACGGTTTTCAACCATTGTTCATACAAATACAAAAACGTTAATTTTTACATCACGTGCATAATATCTCTTGAATGCTAAAGAGAATACATAACTAATATGTATTTTTGGGTACATTCAAACGTAGCTACATCAAACAGGAGCATTTGAGTTATCTCTCGTTTTATCATAAAACTTGCATAAACATAATTTTCATGCATCAAAAGGAGTCGATAACCGCACCTCCACATTGTCCCCATGCAGGCACACACTAGACCTTTATACATTTTTGATAATTTTAACTAAACTATATATTTTTCGTGTCTAGGATAACTATGCCTCCCGCAACCAACTACGATCACAAAAAGACCGTACACTACCTACCCAAACATCATCAAACCAAAGGACTCACAGAAGCTCAAATCAAAATCTTTAAGTCATTAGAAAACCGTTATGTTCACGAAGGTAGAACGGTAGACTCATCATTTTTAGAAGAAACCAATATCCGTGAACAATTAACCGCTGTCCAATTTGATCATCTCCTCGACATAAATGAGCCTATCATTCCTAGGTTTATACTTGAATTTTATGATTCCATAAAACTTAGCACTGACGACTTGGGATTTTTGAGCATCCATTTCAAAATAAACCAAAATCAATTTAGTTTCCCTTTGGATCAATTCGGAGAAGTTTTGGGTATTCCTAGTCAAGGAACTTGTTTTTACTCAGACAAATGGCCATTATCCATCCTAGAGTCAAACCTTGGTCGTGACCACCCATACAACACACCTCTCACTTCCAAAGAAATTATCCGTGATCATCTCTTCAATCCTAGAACCAACCTGACTAAGAAAATCCGAGGTAAACAAGTAAATCGAGATCCATTTGCTATGGAACTTAATGAACTCAAACCTCAATATAAGAAACTAGAGGAGATTCTTAGAGCAAATGTCATTAGCACTGTTGGAAATAGAGATCATGTAAATGCTAGTCTATGCTACATGCTCTACTGTGTGTCAAACCATCAAAAATTCAATTTAGCCTATATATAGCCAAAAGAATGGCCGACATACCTGTCTTAGGTTCCACCGCAATGCCATATGGAATGCTTCTTACTCGTCTGTTTAGAGCTTCTATTCCCATTCCTCCTAACTCGTATGGGTTTCTTCCAGACTACACCGAAATCCCACACACATTCGTTCCTCTTAGTGATCATAGAGTAGCAGTAGTAAAAGGAAAACGAGCATATTCTCCAACCTCATCTTCATCATCGGCTAGTGACGAAGATGGTTTACCTAACTCTAGGATTCCTCCACCCGAATACTTGCGTCAACTTCCTTCCGTTGATAATGAATCTATGGAGCATCGACAAAGAAAGGGAATGATGAAGAATCTAGGTCGATGGATCATGAAACTTCATAAGGGTCAGAAGAAAATAATCAAGATGTTGAACAAATAGTGACATCTAAGGAGTGTGTGGTACAATTCTTTATCTATGTTGAATTTATGTGTTTCTTAAGATTTTATAAATACTTAACTTTTATGTGTGTTAACTTAACTTTGCTAGACGATAACACATATTGTTATCAAAATTTCCAATTTTAAGTCATTGTTTGGCTTTAATTCTTTTATGCACAGCTATGATGATCGGTTTTATTTATATGATAACATGTGTTAGAACCTATATATTTGGTAGTTTTGTATCATATCTTAGCTATTGCATACGTTTTAGGAAAATTTTCGGGATTTGAATGAATAACGAAAATTTTGACATATGTTCTGTTTAGTTTCTAAGTTTTCATACGACGGATCTGGCGGATCCCATAATTTGGATCCGCCTAGTGTATTCCTTGGCTCCGCCTAACATACACCTGCGGATTCCACGGATCCAAAAATATGGATCCGTCTTTGGTGTCAATTGGATCCGCGGGTTCATCAGTAGATTTTTCAAAATTCTCGATACTTAGATTTTAGACTATAAGTATTCTTAGAAATTGTTTACTGATCATTAGTCTACTTAAAATGATTTAAGAACTCTTAGAACCTTAAGAAAATCAATTCCCACCAAAATTTGAATTTTCAAATCTGTGTGTAAGTTACCTTTCTATAACACATAAGAATCCTTTTAATTGGTTCCTTGGAATCCGTGATTCAATCACATTTCATTCTTTTGAGTCATCTTCTGCATATCTTCATAACAACTCCATTTCTATGGATTGACCTTCATAATAGGACAAACCACTTTATCTTGTTCCAAGTTTGTGGAAACCAACATTAATCCAAGCACCAATTTCCATACACTTTAGGAGCTATAAATTAGAAACTTAAACACACAAAATCATCATCATCTTTACACATCAATCCTGCACAATTTCACAATGCACAACTCCAACAACTCACACATGTCCAGACCATACAGAAGGACTGCCAGAATTAGTGTTAGACCATATTGGCTTGTAAATCCAATCTCTAATGTGAACTTCCCTACCATATCCACTACTACTTCAACACCCATCATCACTCCTGTGGATAACATACCATCACCCGTTTCAACTCAACCATCAAGGTCACCATCACCTACCATAACTCTAATAGGTAATACACCATCACCAACTCCATCTCAACCAAGATCACAATCACCACCATTAGCTTCCTCACTAGTACCCACATCATCTCAAATAAGAAAATCATCATCATCTTCACAACCACCAAACTTGCAACCCCATGATTTACTTATTACACTCCAAAACATTAATGACTCAATGTGGCTAAATCAACCAAACATTCAAAACTATAAAGATCTTGATCCTCTCAACTCCTCTTCAAACACAGTGGACTCTAACTTACATGATACAAAGGACTTAGAATCCATGTGGCTTGCTTCCATCACATCTTCATCAAACCCAACCAATCCTCCGCAATAAGCATTCTTAGGATTCATCCTAGTATTTTCGTGTAGGATTTATTTTTGTAACATCATGTTTAGTGACTTATGTCGCAAACAAATTTTCAATGAATGGATGTTATATGTTTATGCTTGTAGGTGATCAATATTAAGCATTTTATCTCATTTTAGAATACTAACATCATAGTATGGTCGTCTTAACCTCACATATTGCTTTGATCAAATGTACATTAGGTACAAAAATTTGATCAGACACTTCATTTTGATTTTTTTGTTAGTAAAATGGGTTGACATTTCTTGGTTGATTATTACATATGCATTTTACTTCCATGAAGTAACTAACTTTTCTTTTGTAGCATCTCCCATCCTTGAAATGTATACGTTTGTACTCTAGCAATGGGGAGTATACATCGAGGGGGAGCATATCATAGTCTAACCATTTGTTTTGTAGGAACATACATCATCATATATTATATCCTTGTTACTCCATTTAGGGGGAGTATAAATCAATGGGGAGCTTTAAAGTTCTCAAAATCGCATTCCGCTATGCATATCTTCTTTTTGTTTCGACAAAAAGGGGGAGAAAGGATTAAGTTTGCATTACTGTGAAACATCACAGTACATACATTTTTACTTGAAATTATTTTGAAAACTTGCATAAAACAAACTTAATCTATATTTTTAAAAAGACTCATACTTCATTTATTCATTTGCTTAAAAATACACCTTATGTTTTGTCATCAACAAAAAGGGGGAGATTGTTAATACAAATATCGTCCTAAAAACTTTATTTATAGTTTACGATCTTTGCTTAGTTTTGTTAATGACAATTACAAAGTTTATCTTTAAGCAAAGCATAAATAAGATTAAGTCTTTTACATTTATAGTAATAAGTCTTTTACAAACACATTTTCACATTACAAAGTTTACTAGGAACAACATATACACATTTACATGTTTGTTTCTTTAAATGGAAACTTTATTAGTTAAATATTTGGATGACATCATGGCATGCATCATGTACACAATCTTGGTAAGATTTTGTGATATTTTGTTTAGATCTTCAAGCCAAAGAGTTGACATTTGAAGATATGGAAAGATATGGCAAGATTTGGAAAGATTTGAAGATCTCTTAGCTGGCCTGACACGGCGGATCCAATTGCATACAAGGACGGATCCAAGTTTTGGGATCCGCCAGATCCGCCAGCTGTTCATCAGCTTTGCCTATAAATAGCAAGCTGATCATTTGGCCATTTAATCACTTACATATTATAAAACATATATTCTTACATATTACTAACCCACATCATTCATTTCATATTTAGTGATCTTTCTTTTGTAGCAAAAGAGATCAAGCGTTATCAAGCTTCAACACTGTGTTGTAAGACTTGTTAGTTACCTACTGTGTAACTCATTAGAACTTAGGCATCATTATTACATCTTCCATACAGTAGAATCCGGTTTGTGTTTTAGTCCTCAAAACACCTAGTGTAAAAGGGAGTTGTTGTACCCTTGTAAAGAACTCGACATCTAGCTTAGTGTCGGTAATTGTATAGGCGACGTTAGGTTGGTTCTTCCTTGAAGTAGAACTCGGTATTTAGCTTTGTACCAGAAAAAGAGTATAAGCGACGTGTATTAAGGTTTCCTCCGCCGAGAAGGGAGTTTGTTTCTTAGTGAAGAATAACTCTTGAGTTAGAGACTCGAGGAGTGGAGTAGGACAAGGAAAAGAGTCCTTGTAGCCGAACCACTATAAACATCCGTGTTATGTGGTTTGATCTTTCCTCTCTTTACTTAGTTACTTATATTACTTGTTTGTATGCTTGATTGTTTACTTTACTTTAAAATCACGATAAGTTACAAAGCGAATTAATTTTAAACTGTAAAACTATTCAACCCCCCCCCCCTTCTAGTTTTCCACAGATTCGTCCATGGCATCCTGAAGATAACTCACTGAGTGACTGTTCACTCAGTGACCTGAGAGCGTTTAAGGTTATTTGACACTTAGGATAATTTGTATTCAAATCCTTGTTTCAGGATGCTTGGGTACTGAATGGATCCAACAGTACTTTATGTGGAAGGATGCTTTTCAAAACAAGTACTTTAGTCAAGCCTCTTCTTCAACGCAGTGCTCAAACTGCGAAGCTAAAGATAAGAAGATTGAAATGCTTGAAACAAAAAACAAGATGCTATTATCTCAAAACACGATGTTGAAGACAAGAATAAAGACACTGGAGGCATTACTGGAAATGGAAAGGAATTCCGTGGATCACGCATGTCAGTTAGATGCAATACTCCATGAGCTTATAGATGACATAAATAATCTTCATTTGTAGTTGATGTTGTTGTTTTTAAATAATGTTTTAATATTGTTGTTGTTGTTTAATTGAATAATAACAGTTGTTGCTGTAATTGTTTAATGTGTTAATATTTAACTTGTTATTATTATTGTTGTTGTTGTTTAATTAAATAACAAATAAACAATACAAAAATATAACACAAAAAACACATAACAAATACTCCCTCCGTCCCATTTTAGTTGTCGTGGGACCAAAAACACGGTCTTTTTGCTTCAACTTTGACCGTAAATATTTTTGTTTGTATTATATAATACTTGATGAAAGTTATATCATTGAAAAGTTCGTTAAACGAACTTTTCAATGATATAACTTTCATCAAGTATTATATAATACAAACAAAAATATTTACGGTCAAAGTTAAAGCAAAAAACCGTGTTTTGAGTCCCACGACAACTAAAATGAGACGGAAGGAGTAAACACTAAAAAAATTAACAATAAAATAAAATAATAATAATAAAGACAACAAAATGACGGAAAAAAAAAGAAGAAAAAACAACAAAAGGACAAACAGGAGGGTCTTCTTTAAAATAATATGGAGGGTCTAGATAATCTAGCCCTTTAATATCTTAAAAGTGATGTGTTATACATACTATTCTTATGTTATCACATTAGGGAGGATTTGGTCATATCATATAATTTGTGATGCACACCGTACAAGTCAGCAATTCATCCAATAATTAGATACCCTTCTTATGAGAGGGTGGAGAGGGTGTGGATAAACTCACCCATCCCAAAGTAGCATTTAATATGAGACGAGAGAGTATAAAATAATGGCTGATGTTATCCTGACACCCCTTTTGCAATCATTGGATGCATCAAGCTGTTGTAATGTCTGCTTTACGGGTTATACATTTGACTTATATAGTGTAGGTCCCACATAGTAGGGGCGTTAGAATAACACAACCCTAAAATAATACGTAATAAATTAATAATAATAAAATTTTGAAAGTGGGACCCACATATTACAAAACTGAATCCGCTGTTGTAACTTGTAAGTACTGCCCACTGGAAAACCAAAACCATGTCCCATAGTATTCTTCTTCTCCAAATCAACTCTATCTAATCTTTTCAACCAAATACAACAAATAATAAATATTTTCTCATTACATTTAAACCCCTTTCACCTTCATTTTCACCATCATTTTCAAGATCTCTATCGTAATCTTTTTCTCCATAATCACATCAAAACTCAATAAAGATTTATTTCATGTAATACCCAGATCGTATAACATACCAAAATCACTTAAAGTTTCAATCTTTAATGTGGGGTTTGTGTTTGCTATGTGTAAAATAGTTTGTGTTTTTATAAATTTACCATTTGCTATATTTTTATTCCATTTTTGTAACTTTAATAAAATACCCAGATCATAAAACATACAAAAGTATCAATCTTTAATAAGGGTTTTAATTTTTTGAGGATATCCATATAGGATTAATATTTAGATTGGTGTTTTTTGAGGTTGTACATGGGGTATTGGATTGCACACACATAAAGGTGTATTTAGTGTGTGTGTTGTTTAAGAAATAGTACTAATGGGAATGGAGAAAGTAACAGGTGAAAGAAGAAAAAGGAGAATGAGACAGAAGAAAGTATCAGCAGTTCAGAAGCTATATGATGCATGCAGTGAGGTTTTTGCTAATTGTGGTCCTGGTGTTATTCCATCTGCTGATGGTATAAAACGCCTAACAGATATTTTGAGTAGGTGTTTTTTTTTTTTTTTTTTTTTTTTTTTTTTTTTTTTTTTTAAATTTATTTTTTTATTTATTTATTTATTATTATTATTATTATTATTAATATTATTATTATTATTATTATTATTATTATTATTATTATTATTATAAATAAAATAATTTTATTTGTGAATATTTGATATCTATATATGCATTTTTGTAGTTTTAGCAAGTGGATATATGTGGGGGTCTATTGAAAGTTTGTCTTTGACTTTATGTATATTGGAATTTGTTTTTGTGAGTAATGTTACATTTTGATATGTATGTTTGGTATCCAGTTGTGACTGGTGTCAATGGGTTACTATTGAATACTGAACCTGTAAAATAATGTTAGTTATGGCAAGGGATTACAATATATTGAAAACTTACTATCTACGCTTATTTTGGACTTAGATTGTTTTAGCTTTGAAAGATGTACTTGAAAATAATGAAACATACAAAAACCTTTCATGTCCTGTTGCACGCCTATTGAATATGCGACGTTTCAAATATAAAGCTAACAATCTTCTGCTTGCGATATATTTATTGAATTTGGTGGAAGTTTATTCAAAGCATTTGATTGAATTGGCTATCTTCAATGTCTAGCAAACTGAATGACTTTCCGTGTATTACATTCTAGTTGAAGCCGGTGTGTTAAATTTTTGTTTACATGTGTTGTCAGTGAACTACGTAAAATCTTTCTTGCTTTTTATTTGCTTGTTAATGTAGTTGATTTGACGCTAATGTTTACCATATAAAATGTTTTCTTTCGTATGCAAGACCCACAAATTTAAAACATGTCGTGAACCACGTAAAATCTGTATCATTTTTTCTTTGCTTATTAGGCGCAATTGATAGACACTAATATTTAATGTATAATTTCTTATGCATGCAAGACCGTCAAACTTAACAATGGTTAGTTTCAAGAACCCTCATATGGATTTTTGTTTCTTTATAAACTCTGGTGAATTTTGACGCCTTTGTGTGAACAGCTTGTTAGTTCTCTCACTTGTATTTTTTACGCATAGCTTTAAAATAGTCATAGTCATTGATCTTCAGTATTGGGTTTAAGATTGATATCTGAATCATTAAAGAAAGGATATTATATGTCTAGGTTTTCTTGATTTGATGTCTAATGTATCTTGATTGATTGAGTTATTCGAAAAACAACAAATCGAACATGATTACGTGGTGTAAGAACGATATAGTATTTATAATGTGATAAAATTCTTGGAAAAAGGTGCAGATTTTTTTAACGAGTTGAGCGTGTGTTTGTGATTGTATTAAAAGGTGTCAAAATGATGAATGGGGAATGTTGTGAGATTGTATGGTCAAATGGCAAACATATATCTTTGTTTACGCTAAAAGATTTATCGGTTAGATTTTTTTCTCTTTTTCAGACGATATGACTGAACTAGACGTTGGTGTACGGCGTAATATGCCCTATTTCAAGGTCAAAGAAACCGGAGGATTTCCCAAAATCACATACCTACACCTCTGCGAAAGTGACAAATTTTCGGTATGTGTTGTTTGTCAATTTTTCATATTAAACTAAAATAAGTGATTTTGAGGGAAAAAATGGAAATTGTGGATCAACTTGAGGGGTTACGAATCATGTGTTCACTTGTACCATTCACCATGGCAGATTGGAATCTTTCTCTTGCCTCCATCGGGTGTTCTCCCTCTCCATAACCATCCTCAGATGACGGTTTTCAGTAAGCTTCTCTTTGGAACCATGCACATCAAAGCGTATGATTGGGTGGATGATGCTGCTTCAATGGCCACCCCTAAAGCAGATTCATCAAAAGGTCAGATCTTAACCGCAGATTTAAGTATTCTGTTTTGCACTTCTTATAGAAATTAAGTAGTGAAGTTGAACTGAAAACTTCTAATTTACCGAGTAACCCTAGGGGTAGAAAGTTTTTTTAATTGAAACCTTTTACAAAATGGTTTGGGTGACGTGAAATACTTATTCTCCGAATTTCTAATTACTTCGGATTCATGGATTGAGACTAACACTCTTGTTTTACCAGCTGTAGCAGGACCCGTTAGTGTACGACTAGCGAAACTCAGTGTCAACTCGGACTTCACCGCACCATGCAACACAACAATTCTTTATCCAACACATGGTGGTAACATGCACTGCTTTACAGCATTGACTGAGTGCGCTGTTCTTGATGTTCTCGGCCCACCGTACTGTGACCCTGATGGCAGGCACTGCCAATACTATCGTACTCACCAGTACACTGATTTTACAGGTTTTTACTCATGACCTTTTTTAATTAACCAATGCTTGATTTTTTTTATTTTTTATTTTTTTTAAAAAAAAAATCTAAGAAAGCATAGAGTAATTTTTTTTCACATTCTGACAGTTGATGACAAAAAGTTGCCTGATGATGAAAAAATCGAAAACTATGCATGGCTCGAAGATATAGACAAACCCGCCGGCTTATCTGTGGTTGGAGCATTGTACAATGGGCCAAAGATTATCGAGAAATGACCGCTTAGAAGATGTACCTTTGTCAGTTTTTTTCTCTTTCGGGATTTGTGGTTAAAAATGGTTTTGCTTTGACTCTTCGTTTGCTTTGAAGATCTTGTACATAATTTGAGCATGACCATACAAAAGGGTGAATTGCTTTCCCCGAGTTGGAGCGACCAAATTAAGGTACAATATTACTTGTAGGATGTACTAATTTGGTCGTTCTAACGTCGGTCAAAAGTAGTCACCATAAAAGGGGATGATATAGAAAGAGACATAATTTTACTTTTCTTGACATGTTTGAGATAGACATGTTGGTGTTATAAATGGATAATCTAGTTCTTTTATTTTGATTGGTGAATTTTTTAGTTTTGGTTTGTTTCTCGTTCAGGAGAGACAAGCTTGAATCCATATAAATCGTTCATGGATTTTTGTTGCTAGATAACATAATATCATAGATTACTTATAGATAATCATTTTAGGTTGTGTTTTTATATGACTCGCCTAGTTAAGAGCAATGGGTGTAGTCGCATTTGGCCAGCGCCAAACCGATATGGACCGGCGCCAAAACAAAAATGAAGGATTTAGCTTGGGCAAAATGAGGATTTTTTGTTTTTGCTTTTTTTAATTGGGTTTTTGTATTTTAATTGGGTACGATGGGTTTTAAAAGTGAAGGTTTTAGCTTGAGTGACTAAGGAAAGAGTTTTTGGGGGTGTGAGTGATAAATGAACATTGTGTTCTCGAGTTAGAGTTAAGCAAGAAAATAAAAGGAAATAAAAGATGTGTTCTCAAGTAGTACTTAAGAAGGAAAAGAAAAGGAAATAGAATGAATAGTAGTGTTATTTTGTTGATTTTGAAAGTAAAGTGTTTCCTACCACTTTTGAGAGGAAAATGTTTACTTTACATTACTTTACTTTTATTTAATAATAAAACTAAAAACATAGTGAAAGTGAAAAAGAATGATGATATGGCATGACACATTATGTTTTTGCTTTGGCTTTGATGGCTTTGATGACTATACCTATGCTTCAAGAATAACAAAAGTGTTCAATACAAGAATAACAAAAGTGTTCAATATGAAATTGGTTTATAAGTAGATCCCAGTGCATTCTAATTGTTTGAAAGTAAGATGCAATCTTCATGAATCATGATAAAAGAATATATTGCTAGTTTTTTGAAAACATAAGGCTATAAGACCACTCTCATTGATGATCTACACATTGAGATCGTGACCCAAAATAATTAAAAAAAAAGAAAAATTGACCAATCCTTCATGATCGGACCGGCCGAACAATCGAGATCACAATCTCACAATCTTACTTTACACGTGAAATGGCTTACTTTATTATTATTTTTTTTCTTTTTCTTTTTTATTTCATCCTAATTTTGAATAAAAAATCGTTTTTCTTTAATAACTATTAATATATAACTTTAAAAAAAAATCTAAAAACACAGTTTTGTTTATTTATTTTTTCTGAACATCATGATATAAAATTTATAAAAAACGGAGATGTTTTAAAAAAAAATATTTTATATATAAAAGAATTATATAAAATCTAATGTAATAAAAAAATTTATGTTTTAGTTTCAAATAAGTTTTTTTTATATATTTCAGATAAATAATTTTTTATTTCAAATAAAATAATTAATATAATATATTAAAGTAATTATATATAATATTTATATAATAAAAAGTTAAATTGGGTTGGATTGTGAGTGTGAGAATAAAAATGAGTTAGATTTGTTTGTGTATGTGGAGAGGAGAGAAATTAATATTTAATTAGAGATTGGATTATTGAAGATCATTGATGGGGATAGTCTAAGGTTAGGTATAATGGTCACCTCCACCTCAACTGTCACATAAGTATTTTAACACATCAGTTTACCTTCATCTTTTGGCCGTAATTATCACCACCTAACTAAATAAATAAAAGGATTTTTCTAACATGTGCCCTAAGGGCACATGATAAGTACACAAAAAGACAAAAAAAAAGTACAAAAGGTACAAAAAGTACATGTGGGCCTAAGTACTTTTTTGTACTTTTTGTATCTTTTTTTTTTCTTTTATGTACTTAACATGTGCCCTAGAGCACATGTTAGAAAGACCCTAAATAAAAATACCTCATTTTACATAGATATACATCACAATATATCCATACACAATCAGAAAAATAAAATAAAATGATAAAATAATAATAATACACACACCACTTTTCTTCAATTGTTTTCGTTAGGTGAAGTGTTTTACCTAATAATCCCTATTTCTCATCTTTCACACGCCAATATGAAAGGGGCATAATGGCATCACCTTGGCTTCACCACCACTTCACCGATACCATTATAGATAGTCTAAGGGCCTGTTTACTAAATTCCCTTAGCTAAGGCCATGTGGGTCTCACGTTTCATATGAGCTTTTATTGGGGAGGGCTTCATAATTTTTGCCTTGTGGATTAAGACCAAAAAGGGAATTAATGGGTCCCATTTAAAAAAGAAATATTATTAAATTGCTTGGTCCCACCATCTTTCCCCACTAAGCAAAAAAGAAACACCCCCTAAAAGTGTTATGTGTCCATGTGTTACGGTCGCGTCAATGGCCCTACGGTGCCGCCATAGGATGGCTCACCAAGCCTATGGCATGCCGTTATAGTTTCCTTATTTAGTTAAGAGTAAACTACATCGTTCGTCCTTGTGGTTTGCGTTGACCGACGAGTTTCATCTTTGACCGGAAAAAATGCACCATCCGTCCTTAAATGCGAAACGTTATGTATCGTTAGTCCTTCATTTTAACGGCCCTTCTTAACAGCTGTTAAGTCTACACAAGCAAGGTTATTTTGGTCTTTTTATTGTTTATCTCTCCACTTCATCTTCTCCACTTACCTGCCCAGCACAACCTCCACATTCATACCAATCATAAAATCCAGTAAAGACAAATACGAAATCCTAAAATCACAAGCTTTAAATACCTTGAATTTGAGCCAAAAAAAACCCTAAAATCAAAAACCTTAAAATCCGTTGAACCGTTAACAAAGTCTACTAATCACATCCTACGCCTTATTCATCTTCTCAATCTAACCGTTAAAATTCATCATCAACAACTTAACACCAAAATTAATCAACATACGTTTCTTCGTCAATTTCTGAACTGCTGACGTCATCAAGTTGCACAGATCCAGAAGCTTCAAACTATACTCCATATAGAAACCTAACGTCTCATCATCAGATCCACTTTCCTTTACATTCGAGATTTGAGATTCACATTATGTAGGAACAGATGTTAGAAACGTGATCAAATTCGATAGATCAGTTAAACTGATGGAAGATGATGACGTCACATGTGAGAGATTTATGGTTTTGAGATGATGATATATTTTTTGATCGAATGATATAGCAGTGAGTTGGTAGGATTTTATGAGATGTGATATTTGGTTGTGTTTGATTTGAAGTGTGATGATAAATAGCTTTTTCGAAGAGAAACATGACGAGGTGATGATAAGTGAGATATTACCGTTGATGTATATTTGTGATTGCCGGAAAATGTTATACGGTGATGGATGGCTATTGAATATTTGTGGTTGAAATAGGAAGATGTTGATGTTGATTAAAAAGGGTGTGTGGTGTTACAGTTAGATGTAGTGCATCACTAGTTTTTTTTTTTTTTTTAATCAAAATGTAAATAGAGTAAAGGGTGTGTGGTGTTACGTTGGATCATAAGCAATAGTTATACCAAAATGTAAATATAAATTAATCTTTTTTTTATGAGTAAATTACACGGATCGTCCCTGTGGTTTGTCCAAAATTTCACGTATAGTCCCTCAAAGTTTAAAGTTGCAAGTATCGTCCCTCTGACTGCAAAAGAATAACATCTATGGTCCCTGTGATGGATGTCCGTCTATTTCTCCGTTAAACAGCCCTCACGTGATAAGCACGTGAGGGTAATAAAGTCTTTTTCCTCCATGACTGATAATTAACAAATAAAAAACCATCTCTATCCACCACATAAATCCATTCACACCAATCGATCTAAAACCCAGATCCATAACAATATCAAAACCAATCGATCTAATGAAACTCTCACAGATCCTTAACAATATCACCTTCAACTTCCACACACAAAAAACAAACCGATCAAAAGAACAATCATTCCAAATCTGGGTTTGTAAATCAAACCAGATTGAAAAAAATCATCACACCATTCACACAAATCATTCCAAATCTGGTCTAATTGTTGTGTTTTGGATTATGGCTCTTAAGTGGATGAGAAGGCGTGGGGCTATTATTTTTTGTTTGTTGAGTTTGTTTGTGAACGAATCAAGGAAAGGAAATAACATGATTGCTATTGATTGTTGAAGCGTTGAGATTAAGATAGATGGGTTTAGGTTAGTTTGGATTTGTGTTGATGTCGTTGTTGCTTTTGTTTCTGGACACGGGATTAAGATAGATGGGTTTAGGTTAGTTTGGTTTTGTCGATGAGGTTTGGATTTTCGTTTGTTTGTAATTCGAAACTGAGAACAGATGGGAACAACTTTGTTCTTGTTTTTTCTTTTAAAGAGTTTTGAAAATTAATAGAAGTTTAGCTTCAAAGATTCAATCTTTAAAAAATCTTTAAAGGTTTATGTGAAAGATGAACAAGATTTGATTTACATAATTGTTAATGTTTAATTGTTGTATCTTTATGCAACATTTTGGGTTCTAGAATAATGGTATGCTTATGTTGTCTACTACCTGTTCGACAAAATGCTTAACAGAAGCTGGAATTTGTATTCTATTGAACTGCCATGCTTTATAAGACGAGGAATTTGTTTCTTGAGCGTAACTTACTAGCTTCTTTACACATTTAAGAACATCTTACAGGAAAACTTAACTTAGCAACTAATAGAGCTCCTTCTGTTTTTATAAGGGTTAATCCCATGGTGTTATTTTTAGTGTAACAACTGATTACTTGTATTTGGTTGATGTAATAGATTTTAATGCTCTTTTTTTTTTTTTTTTTCAAATGCTTGATTTTAGTATATTGTAACCCGTATTGGATTAAAATTTATGTTGCTTTGTGTTTCTTTAGGAAATAGGCTGTTGGTTATTAGTTCAAAGAATTACAGATGTACTGAAGACATACCAATGATTTTAGTATATTGTAACGCCGGAATCTGCTTAGCCCCGCCGGAATCTGCTTTGCCTCGCCGGAGATCTTTTGATATTCAATAAAGATGAGGGACTATACGTGAAATTTTGGACAAACCACAGGGACGATCCATGTAATTTACTCTTTAATTATTAGTCAAACCATAGTGAAAAAGACGTTATTACCCTCACGTGAGGGCTGTTTAACGGAGAAATAGACGGACATCCATCCCAGGGACCATAGATGTTATTCTTTTGCAGTCAGAGGGACAATACATGCAACTTTAAACTTTGAGGGACTATACGTGAAATTTTGGACAAACCACAGGGACGATCCGTGTAATTTACTCTTTTTTTTATCAATGTATATACAGTAAATTACAGGTAAGTGGGGTTTTTTTTTGAACTTGTGGTAAAAAAAACAATTTAATGATTATGATTATTGGGTTTTGTGAAGGTGGTCGGAGGTGGTGAGAATGGCGGCAGTGGGTGAAGATGAACATGGCGGGTTTGATAGTTTGAAGAAGATGATGATATATTAAAGAAGAAGAAAATAATTGGTGGTGGTGGGATCTATCTAAGATTTTTTTAAATTTATCTTTTATTTGTTTGTGTTTAAAAAGAAAATAAAAGAATATACGAAAGTTACTATTATACCCTCATTTGAATATAAAGTGGACCGACTTAACGACAGTTAATGAAGGTCGTTAAAATGAAGGAACAACGACACATAACGTATCGCATTTAAGATGGATGGTGCATTTTTTTGGGTCAAAGGACGAAACTCGTCGGTCAACGTAAACCATAAAGACGAACGATGGCATGCCGTTATAGTTTACTTCTTTAGTTAAAGATGTTTGTGTTGTGAGTGCTACGTAATATGTAACATGCTACATGGAAAAAGAATATGTTTTTTTTGTTGTGTCATAAAGAAAAAATATGACTAAACAACTCTAACATGTTTATAGGTAGTTACTATACCTTACACTTAAATATATCCGTGTCTTACAGGTATTTGGTATACCTTACACTTTAATATTTCTGGGAAGAATGTCTCGTTGTATGGTGGAGGTGGCGGATAGTGGGTGTGATTTTATTGTGATGCGTTCAAGTATTTAATGATACATTTTGGTACTTGTGGTGTTGGAAGCGATTTTATGGTGAAAGGTTTAGGTTTATAGAGAGTGGGTTTGAGAAGACGGTGCACATATTTGACTATCTTTTCAGTTTGATGTCTTTTAATGTACTTTCTTGATCGTCTTTAAAGTTCCAAATCTCATTTAGAATTTGATCTTATATCTGATTTTATGTTTTCAGCTTGCTGCTAATGTTGCTATCGTGGGGATTATGTGCCTGTCGTAATCGCAAATTTTCACTACCTGGGTGGCTTCCGGACAGGTACAATTTTTGTGTTCCTATTTGTTTTAGGTTTGTATTACATTTATCTTTAAAATGTATTTTGAAATACATTTTGTAGTCTTACGAGGTCCATGGCATTTTAAAGTTTTATATGTGGTTGCGGTAACTAATTTTATATGTTGCATGTGAGCTGTGAAAATAACTGCTCCTATCGTAAATGGTACATGTTTTTTTTTTTGAGTGCTGTCGAGGGTAAGTGTGTCCTGATATCTTTTAAGGTGTGATATGTGGTTTAAAATGAAGGCTTTATAACAATGTTGCTTTAGATGCCTGTGCAATTTAAAGGTGACATGAAAAATTCCTGAAACATGTGTCGGGTAGCATGAAATTGAATGATACGGTGATTGATAGAAACAATTCATTGTTTCGTTGTTTTGTGTGAGTATTTAAGCTTGATAAAAAGTCTAATGTAGGTTTCCGTCATCAAAGCATTTGTGTGGAGTGTTTTTTATGAATAGAAGTATATGGCTGCTGAGTTTTTTTTGGAAATGAACTGAGTTCCGCTGCAGAGACCTCCTTGCATGCAATTTTCAAATAAGCTTTAGACTATATTTGTGGGCGTGCTCATTATAATTTTGACATTTGATGTGTATTTGCTTTAGATTGTATTAGGGACCTCCAATAATTTTTTAGAATTAGAGACATGTGTTATGATTTGTCGTTGCGTGGTTTTTGTTACATATTAATTAAAAATAATTAGGTCGTAGAATAGCAATGTACTTTTTCAATTTGGTACGTGATGATGACGTGTCACGTTATAAATGGTGTCACGTGTTAGACTTTCAGGTATGACACGTCATCATCACGTACCAAATTGAAACACTTATGAAAGTTCGTTACATTTACACAATTTTTTTAAAGTTCACGTACCAAATCGGTACATTTGAAAAAGTACATTGCTATTCTTCGACATAATCCCTAATTAAAAAGCGAATCTTATTTTTTGTATCTTAATTTTTCTTCTCATGTGGGCATTGGTGTTGTTACCATGGGATTTCTATGTACGTGGCGACTGATAGTTGTTACCGAACAAATTGGCTGCAACGCATGATTTTGGGTTGAGCAGAGTGGAAGAAATCGATATAAAAGCTATGTTCACACGACGGTTTAAGAGGGATTTTCATCATCTGAAGTTCTTAATCCTAATCCACAATTAACTTAAATTGTCATTGTTGTGATAGTAAAATACGCAAAGATCAAATCGTTCGTACATACGCTAATGCATCATCGGCTTCAAACTACACTTTAGCATTGGATTAAGGTATCTTGGTTTTGGTTTTTCTGAATTTTTATTTTTTTTACATCTCTGCTTGCATACATTTTACCGGTATTGCATATCATACATATTCATTTTAGTACATACACGCTTTTTTCACAGCATGATCATGTCACAATCATCGCCTATGGATCGGGTTACATTATTTGTCATCTCAGGAATCGTCAACTTCTATCTGGATGATCTGCCTTGAAAATGATGGTGGTATATTGTTTGTGCCTTACACTGACTGTGAAAAATTGCTTACTTTATTTAACTGGATGCATTGAGGTATTTTGCTTATTGCTTTTGTGGAAAGTTTATTTTTCGTTGCTTTCAAACATGGAATACTTTGATCAGTTGAATGATATCACATCATACAGCTACTTTACAGGTTGATGATCATTGCTAAAAAAGATAAATGATTGTTTCAGAATCATCGCCTATGGATCGGGTTACATTATTTATCATCTCAAAAATTGTCAACTTCTATTTGGATGATCTGACTTGAAAGAGTTGATTCGGAAAAGGGAGTGAAAACGATTTTGGTGCCAACGGCAAATTAATAAGAGTTTAAGCCATGAAAGAATGCAAGCGATTTGTCTTATTTGCAAGAATTGAAGCTATAAAGGGATGGAAATGATTTTGTGTAACTTTGTATGTATCTTATTTTAAAAAAGAAGTGTTTCAGTTATCCAATAATAATTGCTTGCCTTTTTTACTTTGTAGATCTTCTTTTAGAACTTCGTTTATGATCTTCACTACTTGGTTTAGAATTGCTACACTTCGTGTTAAATTTGGTCTACCAACACTTGCATTATTATTGTGTGTAAACAATTCGACTTGCACTATTATTGTGTGTAAACAATTCGACTTACACTATTATCGTGTGTAAACAATTCGTAGTAACGTGCAAGTGAAAATCCTTGTTTCAACACAAAATACATTAATTATCAAATAGTAACCAATATGCTTTATAAACTAGTGAAGAATTAACAAGAGACAAATTAAACCATGGTTGCTAAGATCCCGATCATGATTTTAGGATCTTACGATTTTACGATATTATAAAGCAAAAACGATCCCGATCATACGTAAGATCTTTGCGAGATATCGACCATAGGATCTTAAGATATCGATCGATCTTATCTTACTTTTTTCGAACTAAAAAAAAAAAACCCACAGATTTATGTATTAAGTTTTGTAAAATATGAAAAACAAGATGCTTGTTAGTACAAATATTACGATATTTAATCTATACAGTCTCGTTTGTTTTGATTGATGACAAACATGTAACTTGATACATAACGTAAAATGTACAAGTTTCTCGTAATCATATTTTGTCTCAACATACATTCAACATCTCAAGTCCTCGTATGCTACAACACAGGTTCGTACATATTTGTTATGTGGCATTATGATCAAACCCCTTAACAAATCATTTAGAATGTTTAAAATACGTTTAGAGTCATTAAGTATTTTAATAGATTAACTATTCTATTTCGAACCTCATTTTACATTTTGCATTAAGTACTAAAGTTTACTTACACTTGACAAAATACATTTTATTTTGACAAGCACTTAAAATAGACATTTTCTTGAACTAGTTACATTTAGACATTTGTCTAAACTAGTTACAATTCATTTTACAAGTTAACTTTCCTATATACTTAAGTCAAAAAGAAAATGGTTTATTACATCATGCCTTGGATCATCCTAGTCTAGCAAAATCTAAGAATATATCTTGGTTAGATTTCATGTAAGATTATGGAAAGATCTTGAAAAGATTTAGATTTGATTTTGGAAAGATTTGATAAAGATTTTTAGATTTTGTGTCAGGAGACCACGGAACCAAAAGTTATAAAGGGCGGAACCCTTTTTTTGGTTCCGTGTAATCCGTGGGTTGCTGAAGCCAAATGGCTATAAATAGCAGCCCATTGTTCACTCATTTCTCAACAACTTGAACACATATTCTCTCTACCCTTTCGCATACATTTAGATCAGTAGATAACAATGTAGTAACATACATTAATCACCCTTATCATCATGATCATAATGATTCTAACTTTCATTATGTTGTAAGCATACTCCCGAAATGATCCTGTGAAGCAAGCTCAGAGATCTTGAGTCATCATCCACCACAAGCATACATATATGAAATCTATCACAACAAGCTTGGGAACTTGTGATCTTCATCCATTGAAGCTTTCTATCAATAGAAGTTCATTTAGAGTAGCCATTCATATCCGTTAGACATTTGTGTCATGGATCGTCATTGTAAACATCATTGTATCATCACAATTTATTCACCAAACTAGATTAGATGGTTTATGTGTTTGTGCCATAAAACACAAGGTTTTTATGTTGGGCCATAAAACATAACGGGAGTGGTTGTACCCTTGTAAAAGAACTCGACATCTAGCTTAGTGTCGGAAATATTGTATAGGCGACGTTAGCTTGGTTCTACCTCGAACTAGAACCCGGTATTTAGCTTTGTACCGAAAAAAGTGTAAGCGACGTTTGTAAAGGTTTTCTCCGCCGAGAAGGGAGCTTGTTGATTTAGTGAAGTAACTCTCGAGTTGGGTACTCGGGGAGTGGAGTAGGGCGGAGAGGAGCTCCGTGACCGAACCACTATAAATCATCGTGTCCGGTTTGCGCTTTCTTTTTACTTACTACTTTACTTTTATATTTGCATTATATTATTGCTTGTGTTGTGACTTGATAGTTATACTTGTGTGACAACTTTTTTTAGTATATGCTAGTCATAAACTATAATTGGCATCTTTCATATTACAACAAGCTTAATCGGATATTTGATACAACAAGTTTTAAGTTTTTAAAACGATAACGTATTCACCCCCTCTACATTTTCACAATTGGTACATATTGTTTGTTGACACACCATTATTAAAATTCATGTGTATAACTTGACATCTTCATCACCTTAATGGTTTTAGTTGAGTCACGTTAAGCCAAGTATTGGTAAACTATCATCTTTTATATACTTCAATAGGCAAAAATAGAAATTCATATCTTTCTAACATGAGAATGACTACTGGAGAACCTATTGCACTAGAAACTCAATTTGACTTAACGGTGAAATTGCTTACAAGAGAGAAGTTGGGTATGTGGAATGACCCGTAAAAATGGTCGTGTTTAGCCTTAATTGAGCACCGCTAGTAATAGTCTCATATTCATTCTCCAACTTGAAAAATCTTTATTCCTATACTTGCCTAAAGTAAGTATTAAAATAAGATATTTTGCCTCGCCTTAGGAATATTAATCAAACAAGTAGTAGATATGACTTTTCTTTCTTTAGTCACACATACATTTGCTAATTACATGTTTTTGTTTGATATGATTAAGTATCTTGACGTTATCATGATATTTTTCTTTCCTTATATGATGTTTCGTAAGATTAACATCTTACTCGTTAACTCATATGCCTTTTTGATACATGATATTTTTATATGATGTATCTATGTGTAAATGCTCTTGTCTTTTGTTGGCATTCATTAAATCTATACATAAGATGGTCTAAATAATACATGTTCCTAAATGTTATAATTTAAACATGGTTTGCATGAATTTTTCGTCTTGCTTCTTTTGTGACTTTGTCACACTATTTGTTCGCTACGTGTGCACTTATAATTTGTCGAAGTGCTTTTGGTATGATAAACATTTAGAAATCATTTTATCCTACAAATTAATCACATGAATCATTATATGCTTAAGTGTCTAAACCTAATGACAAAACAATCTCACAATAAAGTATTTCATATAATGTCATGCTCTTGCATAATATGATTATTTGTCTTGATGCTATCATGTTGTGTGGTGATTTTTTGTCTAGTAGTCGAATATGTTGTTCTTGTTTATATAAGATATTATCTTATGATCTCTATCTTTTTGACATCTTTAGTCACTAATTCACTTGTTTTGTAGGTTGATAACAAATCTTTTGTTATCTCACTTCGTTCTAACTTTTATATGCTCATTTCGCGTAATTGTAATGCCTTTATTGCTACGTAAATTAGTAATATGTTTTAGGGATTCCTGCACTCGCATATAGTTTTAAAGCATATAGAGTTAAGTTTTATAGACTTGGCATTTCATTTTTGAATCTTCCTAACGACCTCTTTCCAAATCTCATTATTGATTCTGCTTTCCAAAAATCACCTCCATTACTATTTAGCTATAACAAATCTCTAAATCCTTTCCACCTCCTATGAGAAAACCACATGCCTCGTTATGCGATCATCTCGCATTGATAGAGAAGAGCTACATAACTTCAAGGATGAAGTTCTTTGTATGCTAACCAACATCCGCAAAAATATTACCAAGCTCATCGCTTTCATTAACCTGCAACCTCCTAAACACTTTATCGTCATTCTTTATCCGATACATTACACATTATGTTGGATGTCCACCGATTAAGGCGGAAAGAAACTCATTCACATAATTGTCTTTTGTCAATTTCTATTAAAGAACACTTACTCATGTTTCTTACACCCTCAAATACCAACACATTGGTTCACACCATTCAGTTAAAATCGGTTCACAAAATCACAAGTGTTTCAAGCCTTTTTAACCCAACATCACAAGTTTGCACCAATACCTCATCAAGTGAAAAACACATCATGTGATTGACAAACTTCTTCATCTCCACAACCAACAACTAATTTAAATGAAGTCTAGGATTTTTCTTAAACCAGACCTCACAACTTCATTGTCTAGAACACCACCATAGAATCTCATCCTTTTCTTCCTCGACACATATCATGCACGTCATTGTCAGTGCAAACGATATATTAATCAAAATCGTCATTCTCAACACTTTCTCAACACGTTGGTCTAATCCAACACTCTCCCATCATATGATGTCACTCTCATCCTCATATAGGTATTTAGTATTTTTAATTTTTTTTCATATGGAATTTCCGTTTCTAAGTGCTCATTGTCTTCACTTCCTTTTAATTCCATTCGAGCATGTATTATGGCATGATACATCATCTTTGGTAGATGATAATTCATAAAAGAGTGTAAACGGAGAAGGTAATGTAAGAGGTAGTACGGACACAAGTAACTTTGTACATTTTACTATCTATCACGTTTACATATTTTTTCATCATCAAAAAGGGGGAGATTGTTAGTGCAAATATTACGATATTTAATCTATACAGTCTCGTTTGTTTTGATTGATGACAAACATGTAACTTGATACATAACGTAAAATGTACAAGTTACTCGTAATCATATTTTGTCTCAACATACATTCAACATCTCAAGTCCTCGTATGCTACAACACAGGTTCGTACATGTTTGTTATGTGGCATTATGATCAAACCCCTTAACAAATCATTTAAAATGTTTAAAATACGTTTAGAGTCATTAAGTATTTTAATAGATTAACTATTCTATTTCGAACCTCATTTTACATTTTGCATTAAGTACTAAAGTTTACTTACACTTGACAAAATACATTTTATTTTGACAAGCACTTAAAATAGACATTTTCTTGAACTAGTTACATTTAGACATTTGTCTAAACTAGTTACAATTCATTTTACAAGTTAACTTTCCTATATACTTAAGTAAAAAAGAAAATGGTTTATTACGTCATGCCTTGGATCATCCTAGTCTAGCAAAATCTAAGAATATATCTTGGTTAGATTTCATGTAAGATTATGGAAATATCTCTGATGTGTTACGTGTGTGTACAAGTTTTAAATTTATAAGGGTTGAATTACCGAATCTAGAAATAACACATACGAGCAAGTGAACTCTTCGTTATAGAAAGATTATGATGGTAAGTCGGGATCGTTCGCAGGGATTTGTAAGTGAATCGAATTGTAAGTATAAAAGCTACCAAAAGTAATCTAAAAATAAGCAATAATGATTAATATGATAATTCAAATGATTAAAACTACACTTGCTTAGACTAGTTTACTACTCTTGATAAGCATGATTGTGATAACTTTTGTTAACATGTTGGTTATGATAATTAGTTGGTGAACTAATCTATTGTTCTTACAAGTTAAACCTTCGTCAAGATTTTAGTTTATAAAAACAAGCATTAAGTTTAACCAATCAATTCAAGTTTCATAAGTTTGGATTAACAAACTTAAACACAAAAACAATCTATTGTTTTATCAAATAAGCTTAGAAAATGGTCAATACAAAAGGTAACTGATCATAGACCAAAAGGTTACAATTGATTGTAAACTACTGTTGTTCCCTTCACATGCTTAGAGTTAACTAGAAAGTTAATTTATTCGTGTTTATAACTAATACTATGTTATGATTAATTCTAACAGATTAATGAAACGTAAAAGTAAAAACACATAAGTATTTTTCAACGTTTAAATTCTTATTAGAAATGAATCAAAGAATCTATTACCCAAGTGTTTTGCAGAACAAACACTTAGGATTGAATAGACAAGGTATGGTGGTGTCTCCTATCTAAACTCAAGCTTTGCTTTGAGTGGTAACAATTCGACCCACTGAGCTATCTCAGGGATACGTTACTCTTTGTAGGAGAGAAGTTTGCTTTGTAAAAGTCTAAGCTTTCAATGTACAAAAACACACTCTACTTCTCTCCTATCAGAACCTATTTATACACAAGTATAAAGAGTAAAAGTGATTAAAAATAATACAAGTTGTTGAAGCAAGCGTGTCTGACAATTACAACAGTAATTGTCATTTCCAAGAACCAATAGGAATGGGCTAAAAGTCTTTAGGAGTGGTTGGTCTGACACTCCATGACTTTTAGCCTGTCTTAGGGAAGGTTTCTTCCTGACAAGATAAGATTTGATCTTATCTTAAACTCTTCCCAGATCTTCCCGCCTTTCTTTCAGGCTTTAGGTTCTTCAGTACACACCTTCATTTATTAATCATAATTGTCGTTGAGGAGACTGGGGTTCAGTGAGTTCTTGTCCAACACTCACTGAACCATCATCTTCTTCTTTGGCTTAAGTCATACTCAGGGAGTACCGCCTTCCTGAGTAGTAAATCCTTCTTCTTGAATTCGCCTTAAGCATCCTGAAGATGACTTACTGAGAGACTGTTCTCTCAGTGACTTGAATTGTTCTTGGTTTAAGTTAACACTTAGTTAATTTGTGTTCAAATCTTGTTTTAAGTATTCTTGGGTACTGACGGACCCAACAATCTCCCCCTATTTGAATATAAATTATTCCTAAGTGTTTTGATCAGTAATGAGTGAGCTAATGACTTCTACTCATACTGAATGTACTAGAATGTAAATAAGGACACTGAAATAATAAAAACATCATCTTATTAATATCATTACAAGTCCTATCAAAACTAAGTACAAAAGGTGGTGGTGGTAGTCAGGCAGATTCATCAGTTCAACTTAATCCCAAGGGCTTCAAGCTTAGGCTTCTTTGACTGCAGTTCTTGTTGGTCAGGGTGCTCTCGGATTTTCCTTTTCAGATCTTGACAAAACCTCACATTTTTAGGAGTTTTGAGTGGGGAGGCCATCATTAGAAAGCCAAGCATGGCTTTGATCCCTGATAGATCAATATCACTCCATCTCTGAAAAGCTTGGTCACCGAACTCATCAATGAAGAACATACCTCTCTCAGGTTGTTCAATGACCACATTGTTCCTGAATGAAACACCTTCAGGGAGAGCCCTATTGCAGTCAAGACCAGGAACCTTGATCTCAGGCTCAGCTTCAATCTTCTTTCTCTTTCTTGAAGAAGACTGAGAAGGGGCAGGCTGTTCAGCTAAAGCAGGAAGAAGAGATGGAATACCAAGTTCCTAAGGTGCTGCTGCCAATCTTTCATACCTCAGGCTCATGGACTTCAACAGACCAGGGACCACAACATTTGATTTTTTCGCTAATATTGGACCCAACTCATCCAATTCAGTGATCCCGAAGTCAGAGAATCTGAAGGGGTATGAACATCAAAGTTTCTCATGTCAGCACCTCTGTAGACAGTAACAGTGGCAGGCGTGGTGTTTCGATGAATCTTGACATCAGTGATTGGTTCTGGTTTCAACCTATTTGTCATGATCCACTGATATCTCTTAATCCTGTTTTGCCTGATCTCTTCAGTCCTTTTCATTCTTTCTTCCCTTCTTTGCCTGAGGGCAGCCATTTCAGCATTTTGAGCTTTCACAAAGCTCTTGCCACCTTTCCTTTTAGCAAGGTCTTTTGCCTCAATCCCAATCTTCTCAGCCTCTTCTCTTGTAACCTGAATGAGAGCAAGCTTGTTTTGCCTTTCATCTTTAGCAACTTTCTTTGTTGCCTCCTCTTTCTCTATGTGAGCTTGAATTTCAGCATGAGTGAGAAGTTCCATTACCCCATTGATTTCATAAGGAACCCTGACTGGTTCATCAGGGTCTGGCCTTCTTTCCTTGGAGGCAGGCACCAAGATTGTGGGCTTAGGCTCAGTGGTTGTGAGAATGCCCTTGCCTTTGTCTTGGTGGGATGAAGATGTGGTGGCTTCAGGATTCTCCCTCTCAGTGTGAGAAGGAGGTTGTTCTTGTTCGGGTTGTGGAGGTTCTTCAGTGACATTCTCCCCCTCAACTGTTGCTTGACCCATAGTGAGAGCAAGAGTTGGTGTGCTCACTGAAGTTGAGGAAGCTTGACCTTTGAAGGCCTGATAGATCTCAGTCATCATGGACTTGATGTCTGAGGTGTCCTCCTGAAGAGTTGAGACCTTAGTCTCTAGAGAAGCCTGAGAAGCTTCAAATGCAGTCATCCTTGGCCCAAGATTCCAAGCCATAGAGGAAGAAGATGATGCAAAAGAAGCCATGTAGGACTCCATAAGACCCAGGGAAGTTCGGATGGAGTCCACTGAAGAGTTGAGTCCCTGAAGATTTGAGGATCTCAGCACAGTTACCAGCTCAGTCAACTGAGAAGTTTGTTGTTGGTAAGTTTCTGAAGCCTGAAGAACTTTTTTGTTTAGCTCAGGGTCATCTTTCACTGACTCTTGAATAGTGTCAACGCTCTTTTATAAGTTGGTGAGAGACTCGTTGAACAGTTTTAAATTTGAATCAAGATTCGTCAGGGAGAAGGAGATAGATGACATGTGCTCATTTTCATCATCATGATGGGCTTCCACTGATTCCTTCAGGTTTACATAATGAACAGCGGCTTCAGTGTGCTGGTCAAACATTTCTTCAGTCAGACCTTGGAAGAGAGCCTTGTTGGTCTTGAGCAGGAACTTGACCAATTGTCTCTCAGTGAGAGGAAGAGTGTTGTCATACTTGGTGAGGATGTTGTCAGTATCCGAAGAACCAGCAGCTTGAGGTTCTGATTCTTCACTTGGATGTGGAGATGACTGATGTGATTGTTCAGGTTGTTCAAAGTGTTCAGATTGTACATCAGTTTCCATATCCTCACCTGCCTCAAAAATTTCCTCTTCACTCTCTTCCTTGAGCTCTTCATCAGACTCAATAAGAGCCTGAAAGTCCCCCATGGACTCAATACCCAAAAATTCAACCGGCTCCTCTGCATAAAAAGACTCGCCTTTGTTTTGGCCAGGTCCTGGCACCGTTGTCATAATAACTGAGTGGGTTTGCTCAGCCTGACTAGCCATAATAACTGGGGTAATACCAGCCTGCCTTTTGGGGGCAGTTCCTGAGTGAATGGATCCGCCTGAGGGGGTGATGGGTTCCATATCAGCGGGTTGTTTCTTTCCCCCTGAGTCTTTGTCCCTCTTAGCGCCTTCAACTACTGATGGGTGTTTTCCAGTAGTATCACTAGGCACTGATTGTGATGATTGATGGACCCTCTTCCCATCAGGATTGTACAGTCCTTTTGGGGATTTAGGATCCTTAACTCCCTGAGATCCTGAGTGTGATTGATCAGGAACGTTAGCAGGATGTGATTGTTTGTGGGTCCCCTTCCCAGTAGGATAGTGCTGTCCTACTGAGGATTTAGAACCCTGTTAATACAAATAGCGTCCCAAAAACGTTATTTATATTCTTTGATCTTTCATTAGTTTTGTTAATGACAAATATAAGGAATATCTTTTAGCAAATAATAAATACTAGCTTAGTCTCTTAAGTACACACTTTACACTTCACATATTAACTTAGAATTACAAGTTTAGTAACTTGTTTCCTTAAAAGGAAACTTTAATTCATAATCTATGCCATGACATCATTGTATGCATCACATACAATATCTTTGATATATCTTGGTTAGATATGCAAGCAACATAGTTGACATTTGAAGATCTTGGATGATATGGTAAGATACAACTAAGATATGGTAAGAGACAACTATTACATAGCTGTCACATCCCACGGATCCAAGTGTTATAAGGGACGGATCCCTTTTGAAGGATCCGCCGGATCCGTGGGAGCCTTTCCTTGCTTGCCTATAAATAGCAGGCTTGGTATTTGATCTTGGCATCACTCATATAGCTTAAACACATATACTCATTCAGTACATATCTTACTAACATCATTCATAGTTGCATTTCACTTTGATCTTCCATTTTGTAGAAAGGAGATCAAGCATTCAAGGATCTACAGAACCGTAATCCTTTAGTTGCATTACTGTGTGATCTTATAGTTTGTTTCACACATCATATCTATCATTTGTAATCAGTGAGTGTGGTTAGTACTTTAGTCCTTAAAGTACAAAGAGTGTAGGGAGTGGTTGTACCCGTGTAAAGAACTCGACATCTAGCTTAGTGTCGGTAAAGTAAGTAGGCGACGTCAGGTTGGTTCTACCTTGTGAAAAGAACCCGGTGTTTAGCTTAGTACCGGAAAAGGAAGTAAGCGACGTGTAAAGGTTTTCTCCGCCTAGGAAAGGAGTTTGTTTCTTAGTGAAAGATAAACTCTCGAGTAGGAAACTCGGGGAGTGGAGTAGGGCAAGGAATAGAGTTCTTGTAGCCGAACCACTATAAACAACTGTGTCGTGTGGTTTGATCTTTCCTCTCTTTATCTTTTGTTTACATTGTGTGATTATTTATTTGTGATTGTTTCCTTTGAATTAACATATAGTAACAAAGCAAATAAAACTTTAAAAACGGTAAAAACTATTCAACCCCCCTTCTAGTTTTCCACAATTGGCATCAGGAGCTACGTTACTTAAGATCTTTAAAATATATTGTATTTTAAAACTTAAAACGATCCATGGATTTTGAAAACTTTAAAGAAGGGCAATCTATGCAGAGACCACCTCTATTTGAACCAAATTGTTTTATTTATTGGAAAAATCGCTTTGAGACTTATGTAAAGTCAAAGGATATAGATCTATGGTATATTATAGTTGATGGTGATTACAAGCCTATTTGTAATAATATTTCGGGTGGTCGGGATGATGGAGCTTCTCTTACTCGTCACAGTGATGAGCAAAAGAAACTAATTGCCAAAAATAACGAAGCCAAAATGATGCTTTATAATGCCTTACCTAAGAAAGAATATGAAAGAGTTTTTATGTGTAAAACGGCTAAGGATATTTGGCAATCTCTTATTATCACACATCAAGGAAACTCACAAGTAAAAGATAACAAAATTGATCTTCTTGTCCAACAATACGAACAATTTGTTATCTCTGAAGATGAGACCATTGATAGTGCGTTTGCTAAGTTCAATACTATAATTACATCACTTAAAGCACTTGATGAATCTTTTTCTAGCAAGAATTTTGTCAGGAAATTTCTAAGAGCACTCCATCCGAAATGGAGAGCAAAGGTGACAGCTATTGAAGAATCTAAGGATCTCTCAAGCATGACACTGGATGAGCTCATAGGAAACCTAAAAGTTCACGAAATGATTATGGAAAAAGACTCGGAAATTGTCAAAGGCAAAAAGGAGAAGATTAAGTCTATTGCCTTGAAAGCCAAAGTCGAGTCAAGTGATGATGAGTCTTGTTCAAACAGTGATGATGAAGAATATGCCATGGCTGTGAGGGATTTCAAGAAATTCTTCAGGAGACGAGGAAAGTTTGTAAAACCACCTCGTGATGAAAAGAAATCCTCTCGGAAAGATCGTGACGATAAGAGAGGTAAGGATGATAGGAAATGCTATAGGTGTGGTGACTCCAGTCACTTAATAGGAGAATGTCCAAAGCCTCCAAAGACCAAGTCTCAAAGAGCCTTCGTTAGTGGAGCTTGGAGCGATAGTGAAGGAGATGATGATGATGAGCCTAAGAACAACGAAATTGCACTTATGGCCGATGACACAGAAGAGGTACATTCTGATTCATACTCCTTTATAGATGATGAAACCTTAGAAGTAGAATATAACAAACTGTGTGATGTCACTTTAAAAATCATAAACAAAAACAAGTTTTTGAAAACAAAGACAACACTTTTAGAAAATGAAATATATTGGCTTAAAGAAAAAGCAATAAGAATTGAAAAAGGTAAAGTTAGTAAAGAAACATGTGTGTCTTGTCAAGAACTAAAACTTGAACTAGAAACCTTAAGAACCACACAGGAAGATTTAATCAAACAAAATTCAAAGTTTAAAAGGTTTGATAAAAACATAAGTTGTGCAGATGAAATAATGAAAATGCAAAAGCTACCTCATGATAAAACAGGACTAGGCTTTATGAAACTAGGAACCTTAAGTGATTATAAGGAACAGACTGTGAATAAAACTGATTCAACCAAGTTGGACACCCACGGATCCGACGGATCCAAAAATTTGGATCCGCCAGGTATATCCAAGGGATCCGCGGGTACAGAAGTTTAACAGAAGGTTCACAAAGTCGACCGTTCCGAGTTTGTTAAAGTTACTAAGAAACCTAACAGTAGCATAACCAATAATAAACACAAACCAACAGTATCTTTAGGAAGAGGTCAAGCTAGAAATGAATATAGAGTTAAAACGAATCAACAAAGACCTCAGATGAGTTTTCCCAAACACCCCTTTCCAAAGAGTATAGTTAATTCACAACACACTTATCAAAATAATTGGAACCAAAACATGTCTAGAAACTTTCATGGTCCTAATTATATGCCGTGGAACAATTGTCCACCTTTTCAGTACATAAACCATGATAATGTCATGCTTAACCCAAACGGACCCATGAGATATTGGGGACCAAATGCTTGAGTCTTTTATGAACATTAGGTATGCTTGAAAGTTGATCTTGAACCTGATGAGTGGATCAAAGATAGTGGGTGCTCAAGACATATGACGGGAAACAAAAATCTTTTCTCATCCTACCAAGTGTATGACGGAGGTAATGTCACATTCGGTAGCAAGCTTAAAAGTAAAATCATCGGAAAAGGTACAATCTCTCATGACTCTCTATCTATTGATGATGTTGCTCATGTAGATAATTTAGGATTTAATCTACTTAGTATAAGTCAATTATGCCGCAAAAAGTATAACGTCCTTTTCAGTGAAAATGGAAGTAAAATACTTAAAGATGGCATAACCGTAGGAAAAGGTGTTTTAAAGAATAATGTCTATGTTATGAAATTAGATAAAACACCTAAAGATAAGTTATGTCTTACCTCCTTGGACGAAAACTCAACTCTATGGCATCGACGCTTAGGTCATGCAAATATGAGGCTTATTCAATCCTTGTCTTCCAAAGAACTCGTTAGGAACCTACCCAAGTTGAAATATGACCAACACTTTTGTGATGCTTGCAAAATTGGGAAACAAATACATAGTAGCCATAAGGCTAAAAACATGGTATCTACATCTAGATGCCTAGAGTTATTACATATGGATTTGTTTGGCCCGTCGGCTATACAAAGTTATGGAGGAAATTTTTACACTTTAGTCATAGTAGATGATTACTCTAGATATACATGGACAAAGTTTTTGAAAACTAAAAATGAGGCATTTGATAAATTTGAAATTCTAAGCAAGAAAATTCAAAATCAAATAGGAAGTAATATAGTATCTATTAGAACTGACCATGGTCGAGAATTTGACAATGAAATTCAATTTGGAAATTTTTGTGATAATAATGGAATAACTCATAATTTCTCGGCTCCTCGTACACCTCAATCTAATGGTGTAGTAGAACGTAAAAATAGAACAATTCAAGAAATGAGTAGAACAATGTTAAATGAACAAAACATACCACAAAAGTTTTGGTGTCACGCTGTAGATACTTCCACGTATATCCTAAATAGAGTTTTAATTAGACAATTCTTAAATAAAACTCCCTATGAAATTTATCGAGGCAAAAAGCCTACATTAGGATATTTTAGAGTTTTTGGAAGCAAGTGCTTCATTTTAAACACAAAAGACTATCTCACCAAGTTCGACCCAAAGTCGTATGAAGGTGTTTTTCTTGGATACTCACAAAATAGTAAAGCATACATAGTATTAAACAAGGAAACATCAAGAGTCGAGGAATCATTGAACGTAACATTCAACGAAAGTCCACCTCCCTCTAAGACATCACCTTTGGTAGATGATGACTTGGTTGAAAGTCAAATGGTTAATACTATAGAAAACATTGAAAATGATAATGAACCCGTAAAAGGAGAAATAGTCAATATTAAAGAAACTAAAAGTCATCCATTAGAAAACGTCATAGGAAAACTTAATGAAAGAACATTAAGATCCAAAGCTCAAAATGAAAGTAATTATTTTTGCTTTATTTCAACCATTGAACCTAAAAATATTGAAGAGGCAATAAAAGATGAATCTTGGGTAATTGCTATGCAAGAAGAACTTAATCAATTTATTAGAAATGATGTTTGGACTTTGGTACCTCCACCTAAAAACCAAACCATAATAGGTACCAAATGGGTCTTTAGAAATAAAATGGATGAAAAGGGTATTATATCTAGAAACAAAGCTAGGCTAGTAGCTCAAGGTTACAATCAACAAGAAGGTATAGATTACGATGAAACCTTTGCACCAGTAGCTAGACTTGAATCTATTAGGATATTACTTGCATATGCATGTGCACATGATTTTAAGTTATTTCAAATGGATGTCAAAAGTGCTTTCTTAAATGGTCTTATTAATGAAGAAGTATATGTTGCACAACCTCCCGGCTTTGCCGACTTTGAAAAACCAAATTATGTTTTCAAACTTAAGAAAGCTTTATACGGACTTAAGCAAGCACCAAAAGCTTGGTATGATCGACTTAAGACTTTCCTAGTTGACCATAAGTATACCATGGGCCTAGTAGATAATACTCTCTTCACCAAGAAAAAGGGATCACATATTATTATAGTCCAAATATATGTGGATGACATTATATTCGGTTCAACTTGTCAAGAGTTATGCGACGATTTCTCAAAAATCATGCATGACGAGTTTGAAATGAGTATGATGGGGGAACTAAACTTTTTCTTAGGTCTCCAAATTAAACAATTAGAAGATGGGATATTTTTCAACCAATCAAAGTATATCAAAGATATGCTTAAGAAGTTTGGTCTTGAAGACTCAAAACCCATGAGAACACCCATGTCCTCCGAAACCAAACTCACTAGGGATGAAGAAAATGAATCCGTAGATAGCACTAAATATAGAGGAATGATTGGTAGTTTACTCTATCTTACGGCTAGTAGGCCTGACATTATGTTTAGTGTTTGTCTATGTGCACGTTTTCAAGAAGATCCAAAAACATCCCATCTAGAAGCCGTTAAAAGAATATTTAAGTACATCAAAGGTACTACACACTTAGGATTATGGTATCCCAAAGGAACGGGTGTAGAAACCATAGTGTATACCGACTCAGATCATGCAGGTGACTATGTTGATAGGAAAAGTACTAGTGGTATTTGTACTTTTGTAGGATATTGTCTCACGTCATGGTTTGCTAAGAAACAAACTGCCCTCGCAATCTCAACAACAGAAGCAGAGTATGTGTCTGCAGGAAAGGCGTGTCAACAAGCACTGTGGATGAAACAAGCTCTCGTCGACTATGGAATTGAACTCAACAACATTCCCATTCTTTGCGACAACAAAGGTGCTATCGATTTAAGCAAAAATCCAGTCCAACACGCTAGAACCAAACATATTGAAATACGCCATCACTTCCTTCGCGACAATGTACAGAAGGGAATCATCTCAATTGAGAAAGTTTCCTCAGAAGACAACATTGCCGATATCCTCACTAAACCACTTAAACGTGAACCTTTCAACTATCTTAGACTTGGATTAGGATTAATGGAACCTAGTGATTAGGAGAAACATTAGTATAGACATTAGTTTAGCCACACACGACACTAAACCAAAACATGTGTTCTGAATCCGCGGATCCAATCGTCAACAAAGACGGATCCTTTGTTTGGGATCCGCCGGATCCGCCACATGCTAACTCCAGTTTATTATTTAATAAACAAGAACAACTACTATTCATTCCTCACTCCAAAACATATCACCTTACTATAACTCGACACACACTTAATCTCCATCATATTTTGGACCATCTTCTTCCACTAATTTGTGTTTCTAACATCACTGTAAGTATTCTTATCACATTTATACTCCTGATCTGCGTCTAGGATTTCCATTTCATGCACAAAACCAAACTTGGGGTATATGCATAATTCTTGAAAAATCATGAAGCATATTTATTGCATTATACTTAAAAACATGTTTTTCTTAGTTAGGAATTGCATCTTATAGCACATTGTCTTAATTTAACAAAAACCCCATGAAAATTTTTCACTAAAATCTTCTAACGACTAGGTAAAATGATCTTTTCTTACATTGTTCATACAAATGCAAAAACGTTATCTTTTAGACTTCACTTGCATAATGTCTCTTGAATGCTAAAGGGAATACATAACTAATATGTATTTTCGGGTACATTCAACCGTAGCTACATTGAAATAGGAGTGTTTGGGTTATCTCCCATTTTGTAAACAAAACTTGCATAAACTAATTTTTCTTGCATCAAAAGAGTCGAGATAACCGCACCTCCACATTGTCCCCATGTAGGCACACACTAGGAATTTTACACTTCCTTTGATCATTTTAACTAAAACTATGTAACTTTTTGTACTTAGGAAAATCATGCCTCCCGCAACCAACTACGATCACAAGAAAACCGTTAACTACTTACCTAAAGTCCACAAAACCAAGGGTCTAACCGATGCCCAAATAGAAATTTACAAAGTCTTAGAGAAAAAGTATGTTCATGAGGGTAGAGCCGTAGATGCATCATTTTATGAAGGCACTCAACTTAGGGAACAATTAGCCGCAATTCAATTTGATTCTCTTTTAGACATAGACGAGCCAATCATTCCTAGGTTCATACTTGAGTTCTATGCTAGTGTAGGTCTTACCTCAAGTGATGAAGGTTACTTAAGTCTTCATTTTACTCTAAATGGAAATCTTGTCAACATCCCTCTTGATCAATTTGGTGAGGTCTTAGGAATTCCAAGTCAAGGTACATGTATTTACTCGGACAAATGGTCCTTAACAATCTTAGACTCCAATCTCGATAGGACGGCACGATATGCCACTCCTCTCCAATCAAAAGAAGTGATTAGGGACCATCTCTTCATTCCTAAGAACAACCCCACAAGAATGTATCGTGGTCGTGAAGTTGCTAGAGATCCATTCGCAATGGAACTTAATGAACTAAGACCCGAATTCAAGAAGATGGAGGATGTGTTAAGGGCAAATGTGATGTGCACCATAGGAAACCGTGATCATATCAATGCTTGTTTATGTCACATGATGTACAACATCTCTACTCGTCAACCCTTCAATCTTGCCTATTATGTTGCCAAACGAATGTGTGACATTCCGGTTCAAAGCAAGATTGCAATGCCTTATGGTATGCTCTTAACCCGACTTTATAGAGCCTTCGCACCCGCTCGTCCAAACCATCTAGGCTTTGTTCCGGATTACAATGAAATTGAACACACCTTCGTTCCTTTGAGTGATTTTAGGGTTAGTGTTGATAAGGGCAAACGTCCTCGTGTTCCAACATCATCCTCATCATCTTCCATGAGTGAAGATGATGGTATGCCAAATTCTAGGATTCCTCCACCCGAATACTTGAGCCATCTTCCTCTAATTCCACATGAATCCGCTGAGTATCGAAACATCAAAGGAATGGTGAAGAATCTGGGGCGTTGGATGATGAAATTACACAAGGGGATGAAGAAGTTGAAGAAGAAGCTGAGTTAATGGAGTGTTTGGTTTTAAACAATGTTGGATATTGTGTTGTTAAATTTCTATGTGTCTTGAATTTATCTGATAATACTTATTGTGTATGTGTAATAACTAACACTTGCAGGTAGATAACTGATGCGTGGGTTTTGCAACCTTACAACAGGTTTTACCTCTCGAGGGATCTCAAGAGGCTTACAACCCCACCAGGCAGTGTACCTGACCGATGTAGTATAGTGTAGTGGTAAGTACGGGGGATTGATCGTTCTCCACAGGGAATAGTGTTCGTTAGGTGTGAAAGGCTACTCTAATTAGGTCTAAGGGTTGAGGAAGATTCTTTTTATGTTTTTTATAATTTTATGAAAGCAAGTAAAATCTCGGGTTTTGAAGGAGTGGGCGGAATTAGTTGCTAGTCAACTAACCCAAATTACTACAAATGCAAATAAAATAAAATAACAAAAAATGAAAAGTGGTGAGAAAACTTATGTGTAGAGAAATGTGTTTACTTAGATTTCCTTACTCCCTAACTATCTTTTACCGGTTAATTAGTGTGTATTAGTCGCGTGGATGACGGGTGTATTCCTTAATACCATTCGTGGGGTGGCGTACTTACTTCCCCAAACTCTACAAGCTCCTACTTCACTCCTATGTCGAGCCGGCTAGGAAGCTCCTAACATGGGATCACTAGAATTCGCTTGTGCATTAAATACAACCATAAAAACCTTTAGTACGCGTTTGGTTCATGTTTCTTAAGACGTTCAAGCAAGTTACCGAATAGGAAGTTAGCCAGTTTTCTTAAGCCTAACATAGATAAACAATCATCCAATACAACTAATAACACACTAACAACCAATAATCAATAGCTAGGTTTCATTAGATCTAAGCAAACACAAGATAAAATTAGCCTAACATGTTAAACAAAAGACAAGCATAAGATAGAATCAAACAACACATAGACATATTGAATGATTAATTGATAACTTATCTTTCAATGAAACATGGAAGATCTCAAGGCAAAAAGCCCTGAAAAAGTAGCTAAAATCGTCTTAGGGTTTTATCCCAAAATTCCACACACTAAGCTCTCCCTAATGACAAAAAATTAGAAAACTATATATAGACTTTGACATCTGACGGCGTCACCTTATGCATTGTGACGCCGTCACCTCGCCGCTTTTAGGGTTCCCGGATGACCATCTTGACGCCGTCCCTCTTTAGCTCTTCAAAAATCCATTCTGGCTTATCAAGGCTTGACGCCGTCGGACCTATAACGTGACGCCGTCCCCTTATGATTTAAGCCGTGACGCCCTTGATTTAGTTAAAGCGTGACGCCGTCAGAATTCTCATGCAAACTCACTGGCCCGTCATGAGTAAATTTCACATCCAACTTTTCTTGCCAAGGCATGACGCCGTCTGGAGTTAATGTTGACGCCGTCAAAGGTGACTTTCAGCACAATTTTGAGACTTTGCCGTTTTCTTCACTTTTATGCTCCAAAAACGTCCAAAATGCCTCCTTTTCCAGATTTCTCCTCAAAAGTACCTAAAATGACAAAAGGAACGATTTAGGGCAATATTTGATCAAATAAATACGATTTCGGGCTTAAATGACCCCTTAAAAGCGGTACACTTTTCGCCTCATCAAATACCCTTACACTTGAGATTTGCTTGTCCTCAAGCAAATGCGCTTTTATTCCAATCAAAATACAAGTTAGGGGTCATTTAATGCAAACATAAAAGTAATTACAACAAATAATCGTTCCACTTCAATCATAATAAGCACGGAGATTATATACTAGCACCTCACAAGTAGTGTTTAGATACTCACATCTCTCAAGTGTCATCAAAATAAATCTCATAAATGAAAACGGAAAATATCTCTCACTACCTGTCATAGCAAATAGATTACCATAGGCTTGGGAAAGGATCGAAAACCTCCTCCACTAGGCGTAAGCACCTAAGATAAACTATCAAAGAGGGCTTTTAAATGGGTTATAACGTTAGGTGTAGGGAAAAGGAGAACACGGTTTTGTTGGATAAGGGATATTTTACTGGTGGCTAGTTAAAGATCTTGATCAATCACATGTACTATACAACGTTGCTAAGCCAAGACTAGACTCGATCTTAAGCTAATGAAAGAAAATAACAAAACATAAACATAAAATAAACATAAAATGAAACGGGATGGTAGTCCGTATGTTTTTTCTACTTTTCTTTTTCTCATTTTTTTTTGTATTTTTCTTGATTTTTTTCGATTTTTTTTTTTTTTTTTTTTTTTTTTTTTTTGCATACACTTTTACCCTACCATCCAAAATAATACATCATAGGGGCGTTGCATCCCCTTACACTTGAACTTTTACATAACTTTACAAATACTAATCTAATGACTCGAATTAAGATAATTGAAAAACTTGGAGTACTTTTAAAACATTTAGCACATATGGGGGTAATAAATGATGTTCTTCCCCATTACTCCATTACACTAGTACTTTACCCATGAGTCCCAATCGTCCCAAAACAATATGTACAAGGATATGACTCGACTTAGCAACCATGTAATCAACTAGATAATTAACTTGGGTTTAAACAAATGTTGTAACAATAATGCACTAAAAATGAGTGCATACAAGGTAGGCTAAGGCGATTTGGGTGTACATTTTAGTGGGGTGTAACAAATTCTTCCTTTAAGTAAAATGCTTAAAGGTTGAAACGAAAAGATAGGCTCTGAGGGGTGTACTAGGGGTATCGTGTACTAAAAATGAGTACAACGCAAAGGGTGTGGGAGAATTACTTGACCAATGTAGCCAATGTAATTATAACAAAAACACAGGTGTAAAACAATGGGTTAATCCTAATGCCTCTTATCATGTAGTAAATCTAACTACACGAATGTAGTCTCACTTGTGGCCTCGGAATGGTCCTAACGCAAGTTCTAGAATCTAAGTGCTACCGGTACACACATCATAGCATAAATGCTTTTCCTACCAATTCTAGGGGCGAACCTCACATATTTGGGGGTGGAAAATTTTTTAGTGGTACGGTTTTTGTGCTAGTCATATAACTCCTATCCGTGAGACGCTCATTAGGATCAAAGTTTCACTCCTATATGTTGTAAAAAATTTTAAATTTGGCACTAAAATTACCTTAACAAGTATTTCTCTCAGTTTTATTACACATCTACCATCAAACAAACAAAAATCAAGCGCAATTGTATTCTCTAAAATCGTACTTTTACCCTCCCCTTACACTTAAGATGAACATTGTCCCCAATGTTCAAATAACAAGATGTAAAAGAATAAAGTAAAAGAATGAAATCAAATACTCCCCTGATTCGCTCGTTGGATAATGAGATTACACGGTTAAATCTTCCTCCAAAGAGAATGTTGAAGCTCCATGACTAATGCATCGCCATAAGCTTGATTCAAAACATTTCCTTGTCCAAAATAACCTGTTGAACCTGAGAAAACAAACACGAAAACCTGCATAACATCGGCGGGATAAAATCTATATATAAGGATATAATGCTTGTGGAATGATAACTTTGCAGATTCCTGGAGATTATAAGTTGGAGATTTAATAAAAACTTTTTATGAAAACAAAACTTTCAAAAATTTCTGGAAATTAAATCTGACGCCGTCAGGTTATAACCCCTGACGCCGTCAGAAATGACCTGACAAAAATTTTCATTTTAAGTTTCCGGAAAATTTCTAGAAAAACCTTTACCTTACTTCCTGGAAATCCTGCAAAACATCATTATGACTCGATACAAGCATTTGACTCAAACAAATACGAATATGTATGTTAATTTAATATTATTACGATTCATGTTCATTTGTGTTCTAATAAACCGATTTAGATTTCCCTTACACTTATCTTTTGCAAAATACCTTTATATGTAGTTAAGACGAAGTTAAAAACAACATAAAGCATTTTCACAAATTAGTTTTGAACATGAATCAATAAGAATAAAAATTAAACACACATACGAAACAAATAAAAACAAGCAAACAAATAAATAAACACACAAAGCAAATAAAATAAATAAAGCTTGGGTTGCCTCCCAAGAAGCGCTTGTTTTTGTTCGAGTCATGAGCCTGACTCTACCCTTATTTAATGGATAAAGGAGAGGTTTTCCCTACACCTAGGATTAAGTGCGGGTGATAGTAGCGATACACACCAGCTCGGTAGGAGTATGCCACGTGAGGAAAGAGTAGTGGATGAATTATATACTCAAAGGGGTATGCTCCTTTCATCATAACCTTACCTAGTTCACTTTGGTCAATGGGTGAATTAAAGTTTTCTCCTAAAAAGGGATCATCTTCTATCAACTTCGAGAGATTCCTAGTTGGGAATCCATCTTGACCTAATAAACCCGGTTTAAACCCATAGTGTTTCTTGTGATCTATCATGAATGGGTGATGTAAGTATGTAAGGTCATGGTTCACTCCTATATTAGCTTCCTCTCTACAAGGCCTAGAGTCTACTACCTTAATCTTAACATTACCCGGACTACATGGTTTGATGGGTGGATCGGGACCTAATTCAATTCCTAAGTTCACATCTAAGGATGGAAGATTAGGTAACGGTTTTGGTTTAGGCTCCGGTTCATCAAAACTAGGAACTTCCATAGAACTAAAAGAAAGGTTATGACTACAAGTATTCAAACCTATTTCTTCTAGTTTTGTTTGGTCCAAGGGCTCTACCTCTATTGGGGTTCCTATAGTCTCTTCTACTTCTTCCGGGTAAGTCATGGGTGGTGTGTATGCCTCAAATGATGGTAGGACTTGTGGGGTACTTGGTGAGCTTATGTTACTTACCTCATCATTTCTTATGTCAAGATCACCTATATCCTCATCATGTGTTTTAGTAGGATCTAACCCTAACATTTTCCCAAGTATCTCAAGTGCTTCTCTAGGCATCTTAACTTCTATATCCGAATCATAAGGATCATCCTCAATGTTATGACTGCTATATTCAAATTGCCCAAAAGATTCATCATGTGTTTCTTGAGATTCATCATCATCGATCATAAAACCTAGGTCTTTTTGATCAATGTGATCATGTTTGGCTAAATCCTCCATCACATCAAGGTCACCTATGTGTTTGTTTTGTACTATGGCATTACATGACAACCACTTAGGTATCTCAACACTAACATATTCATCCCCAAACAAACTTGTTTCATGATCCTCGAATTTTGTGGTCAATTGACTTGTACTAACGTTTGTTGGGTTGTCTACTATATAATAATATTGGGCACACTCTTCAATAGCTTCCCATGCTTTCTCAGCACTTAATTCCCTAATATCCCTGCCGGCAATATGGTAAATGTACCTTTGGGCTTGTCGGTCGACATGATTGTAAAAGAATTGAGTTAGGGACCAAAAATCGAAGTTATGATGAGGGACTTTTTGGAGTAAATATTTAAAACGAGTCCATGCATCATAGAGAGGTTCATCTTTATGTTGTTTAAACATCAAGATGTCATATGGAGTGGGTGAATTACGTGGTTGGTAGTATGGTGGATTCGTGTTCTCCATAATGGTGAACGGAAGAGTCAATGGAAATTACGAACAAACACACAAAGAAAAAGATAGACTAAAGAAAACCTAGAAAAATAAAATAAAAATCTCACTAGAAAGGAATCTAGTGAGTAGACCTAATAAAATAAAAATTCAACCTAAACAATAACTATTCCCCGGCAACGGCGCCAAAAACTTGATGCATGGGTTTTGCAACCTTACAACAGGTTTTACCTCTCGAGGGATCTCAAGAGGCTTACAACCCCACCAGGCAGTGTACCTGACCGATGTAGTATAGTGTAGTGGTAAGTACGGGGGATTGATCGTTCTCCACAGGGAATAGTGTTCGTTAGGTGTGAAAGGCTACTCTAATTAGGTCTAAGGGTTGAGGAAGATTCTTTTTATGTTTTTTATAATTTTATGAAAGCAAGTAAAATCTCGGGTTTTGAAGGAGTGGGCGGAATTAGTTGCTAGTCAACTAACCCAAATTACTACAAATGCAAATAAAATAAAATAACAAAAAATGAAAAGTGGTGAGAAACTTATGTGTAGAGAAATGTGTTTACTTAGATTTCCTTACTCCCTAACTATCTTTTACCGGTTAATTAGTGTGTATTAGTCGCGTGGATGACGGGTGTATTCCTTAATACCATTCGTGGGGTGGCGTACTTACTTCCCCAAACTCTACAAGCTCCTACTTCACTCCTATGTCGAGCCGGCTAGGAAGCTCCTAACATGGGATCACTAGAATTCGCTTGTGCATTAAATACAACCATAAAAACCTTTAGTACGCGTTTGGTTCATGTTTCTTAAGACGTTCAAGCAAGTTACCGAATAGGAAGTTAGCCAGTTTTCTTAAGCCTAACATAGATAAACAATCATCCAATACAACTAATAACACACTAACAACCAATAATCAATAGCTAGGTTTCATTAGATCTAAGCAAACACAAGATAAAATTAGCCTAACATGTTAAACAAAAGACAAGCATAAGATAGAATCAAACAACACATAGACATATTGAATGATTAATTGATAACTTATCTTTCAATGAAACATGGAAGATCTCAAGGCAAAAAGCCCTGAAAAAGTAGCTAAAATCGTCTTAGGGTTTTATCCCAAAATTCCACACACTAAGCTCTCCCTAATGACAAAAAATTAGAAAACTATATATAGACTTTGACATCTGACGGCGTCACCTTATGCATTGTGACGCCGTCACCTCGCCGCTTTTAGGGTTCCCGGATGACCATCTTGACGCCGTCCCTCTTTAGCTCTTCAAAAATCCATTCTGGCTTATCAAGGCTTGACGCCGTCGGACCTATAACGTGACGCCGTCCCCTTATGATTTAAGCCGTGACGCCCTTGATTTAGTTAAAGCGTGACGCCGTCAGAATTCTCATGCAAACTCACTGGCCCGTCATGAGTAAATTTCACATCCAACTTTTCTTGCCAAGGCATGACGCCGTCTGGAGTTAATGTTGACGCCGTCAAAGGTGACTTTCAGCACAATTTTGAGACTTTGCCGTTTTCTTCACTTTTATGCTCCAAAAACGTCCAAAATGCCTCCTTTTCCAGATTTCTCCTCAAAAGTACCTAAAATGACAAAAGGAACGATTTAGGGCAATATTTGATCAAATAAATACGATTTCGGGCTTAAATGACCCCTTAAAAGCGGTACACTTTTCGCCTCATCACTAACACTTGCAGGTAGATAACCATCATGGTTATCAATTTTCCGGGTGATTGCCTATGTTTGGCATAACACCTAAAACGGTAAGTTTCTAAGTATGGATTAAACTATGTGCAATCATGTGTTAATGTTATCATATTTAGTTGTTTTGCTATACATATTAGATGTTAAGTAAGGTCTAGGTGTATTTTCGGGTTTTCGTCGAAAAACGCGAAATATGACATATGTTCTGTTTACTTTCTTAGTTTTAGGCCTACGGATCCCGCGGATCCCAAAACATGGTTCCGCCAAGGCTTATCGTTGGATCCGCCATCCGCCTACCTGCGGATTTGGCGGATCCCAGAAAATGGTTCCGCCTTTTATCCACTTTGGATCCGCAGGTTTCCCAGCAAAATTCTAAAACTTTTTCGACTCATCCCGATTCTTAAATCTTAGTGTTTAGTATAATCTAGGATTCATGTACTAATCATAATTCATCTTAGAATCATTTAGGAATTCTTAGAAACTTAGGAACAAAATTTCCCACCAAAATTTAAATTTTTAAACTTGAGGTATGAGTTACCAAACCAATACAAAGAAGGAACCCTTTTTAGGGATCCGTAAAATCCGTGGACATATCAAATCATCAGATTTTCCACTATCCTCTTGTATTAACTGCATATCCAAAACATATTACTCAACCAAAGCTCAATGGATTGACTTCATTGATATGACCTGCACAATTTTCTGTTCCAAATCATTAGTAACCAACATTCTCTATTGGATTCACATCCAATCCAAACACACAGACTCACAAACCTTCTGTCTATAAATTAGTACTTTAGGATCATTTCTTCACACAACAAACACTTCCTCTCCTGTACACTTTAGATATCCTTCTTCACCATGACTAAGTCACACAACTCTTCCACATCTAGAACTCCAAGAAGAACAGCTCGCATCAGTGTTAAACCTTGTTGTTTTATCAACTTAGCAAACTCCTCATCTGAGGAAAATTCTCCTCTCAATATATCATCACCCATTGCTAGTGAAAATTTCCTTACACTTTCCACCCCAACACCATCACATGTTGTTATAAAAACACCACCACCAACCGTTACTCCAATAGCCACTACTCCACCACCGGCTCCATCACAGACTGTTAGATCACCATCACCACCAAAATCACCTAAACTCCAACCCTTGGAATTATTTAGGACTCCTCCTACATCACCACATCTTGATGACTTAGAAGAACTTTCACCAAAATTACCCAATCTTCCACCCATGACTTTTGAAGGTCAACAACCCATGCTTTTTCACCCGATATACCCGGATATCCATGGCCCTTTATACCATGATGCACAATCATCCCAACCTCAACAAAAACCTCTATCACCCACATCCACTCTAGTTGCCATTGACGAGGCAATGTGGATGAATATCCCTCACACCCAAGAGGAGGTTAGTGAAGAGCTTAATCGTCTCTACACTCTCTCGGGTATGGTTGACCATCGCCTTCATGAAGCAATGGACATCCAAAACATCCTTATGAACTCCCTCCAAACACCACAACAACCATCCAACAACAACAACACCCAACCACCATCACCACCACCACCACACAACTTGGACCCTAGTCTTCCGCCCGGCTTCTCAAGTCATGATTGCGCACATTGTGAGAGAACGGCTCACTTGGCCCAAAGGACCAACATCTTGGTCCATGAGCTTCAAAACGAGATGAGGTTCATCTTGAACCATGTTCTTGAACGTTTGAACGCAATCTCTCATCCTCCTCAATAGGAGCTCTTTAGATTAGTTGTTTGGATTTTTCTTTTTAAGTTGTTTCTTTAGGACTTTTTATTTTTTAGGATGTCTTCTTATTAGTAACATCATTTCTCCATTGTGACTTTTGTCACAAAATTTTCAATTTATATGAATATGATGTTTTATGCTTATGAGTGATCAACATATTGCATATTATCATTATCATTATGAACTAACATTCCTATATTGCATATATTATATCCGGCATATGATTGCTTTAGGTACAAATTATGATCAGACACTTACTTTGACTGTGTAAAGTCAAAGACTTGTTTGGGAGAATACTTCACATGCATTCTACTTCTTCATTGAAGTCATTTCATAACTAACACTTCTTTTGCAGCATATCATACCCTTCAATAGTATACGTAACTCGAGAAGTGAGGAGTATACATCGAGGGGGAGCATCTCATAAGCATCTCATATACTAACCGTTTGTTTTGTAGATTCATGCATCATTTACTTGATTACTCCATTTAGGGGGAGTATAAAACAAGGGGGAGCTCTTAAAGTTCTCAAAATCGCATTCCGCTTCGCTACTCTTTTTGTTTCGACAAAAAGGGGGAGAAAGGACTAAGTTTGCATCAACTGTGAATTATCACAGTACATACATTTTTTTTTTTACAAAACTTTTCTTTAAATAAACAAACTTAATATATATTTTTAAGAACTCATGCTATATTTATTCTCTTGCTCAAAAATATACTTTATGTTTTGTCATCAACAAAAAGGGGGAGATTGTTAATACAAATAGCGTCCCAAAAACGTTATTTATATTCTTTGATCTTTCATTAGTTTTGTTAATGACAAATATAAGGAATATCTTTTAGCAAATAATAAATACTAGCTTAGTCTCTTAAGTACACACTTTACACTTCACATATTAACTTAGAATTACAAGTTTAGTAACTTGTTTCCTTAAAAGGAAACTTTAATTCATAATATATGCCATGACATCATTGTATGCATCACATACAATATCTTTGATATATCTTGGTTAGATATGCAAGCAACATAGTTGACATTTGAAGATCTTGGATGATATGGTAAGATACAACTAAGATATGGTAAGAGACAACTATTACATAGCTGTCACATCCCACGGATCCAAGTGTTATAAGGGACGGATCCCTTTTGAAGGATCCGTCGGATCCGTGGGAGCCTTTCCTTGCTTGCCTATAAATA